>JANAVB010023800.1:4060447-4127004 GCA_029216955.1 Iris pallida
AAAAATACTATTTAGGCTGAATAAATAATAAAAATATTAAAAAATTCAAAAATCAAAAAATTTAAAAAAATTAATCTAGTGGTTTACATTATACCCACCTTAAAAGAATTTTGTTCTCGAAATTAATGATTGGACGATAACAAAGAGCAATGAGATGATCGTGCTTAACTTTCAAATATGGAGTGGCACGACTGACGGGTACGAATTAATCCACAAAATGACTACCAAGTCAAGAACTTAATTCCTAATCCCTTAAATATTATACCTTTGATCCCTTTTAAGTTATGAATCTACCGACTCTCCTCAAAGGTCTTGTCCTATATATTTGTTCAAGCCATTAATATAAATCAAATAATAATAATAATCCTTAACCTTAAATTTTGAATTCATCAATATTTCTTAATATTCAAAATTTAAAATGCAAGTCCATTCTTACTTTAGTCTCCTCAAAATTTTAGTAACCAAAATTTATTCACTAGATCATATTCCAAATTTTGAATTTCGTAGTTCTTCAAATTTAATTGATGATTCATTTTTCAAACTCAAAGTTTAACAAGTCCTCTAGTAAACTTCTTAAATCAAATCTACTAATATTCAAAAATTTAAATTCAATCTTCGAAGACACTTTTCTTTAAGTCAAATCTCTATCCAAAACTCTTTTTATTGTTAACATTAACTCAATAACCATAAATGTTCTTCTGAAAAATCTTGAAGTCAAAAGCACTAAAATATCTCAATTTTATTTTACTTGATTGCCTTCTCAACCACTATCTAAGCATTTTACCTTTAATATAAAATTTTCTTTGTAATTTGACTTTCAACACAAATTCTACCTACCTTAGAATCGATTAGACTTTCATAAACACAAGATTACTTCTTATAAAAATTGTATCAAGGTTTAAATTGAATCCAATCTTCTCTCTCTCAAGTTTGTAAATTCATAATAACTTCATCAACCATTTCAATCATTAATTTACCACCAATGAATCACATTGTGCCTTGAAGACGTCTACCAACCTTTGGTCATACTATCCCATCAAACACATACTGCCATAAAATTTCATAACCTTTTCCCACTAATTGCAAAAATTTAATACCACTATATAACTATGGCATATGGCATCCCGAATCCCATCAAATCTATCAAGCAACCAAATTTATTACCACTATATACATATGGCATACGGCATCCCCAATCTCGTGCCGCATCGCCATGACTCGATCGTGCACACAATGCATCCCGCTACTGACTCGAACCAACTCTGATCTGGTGCCTCCAACCAGAGTCGACGAGCAGAGCCGGTGGATCACCCCTTTGGCTTCACTTTTTCCTTCGATAAATCTCTCATCTGGCCATCGACATTGATTTCCCTCATCCTCCGCTGGTCGAGCCCTAGTACGTGAACATTAGCTCCGGTGTGTAGTCGCCTCCATGCCAGGCACACTCGACGAGAGTCTCACAAGCTTCGACGGAATCTCGGTAAACGTTTCCTCTTTTTTCTTTCTTTAATGGTTAGGGATCACTTTTATAAAAAAGTAAAGAAGAAGTTATAAATTTATATGGGGGGATTCCTTGGTTGGGTTTTTAGGATAGTAAGAATTCTTTTAGAAAAATAGGAATGCACGGGTTTCTTTGGGCTTAGTATATTTTGGGCCTTTAAAGGAATATTATAAAGTAATTGGAGATTTAACTATTGGGATGGCAGTTTATTTAAGTAAATAATGTGAAAGGTTGTGATCTAATGGGCTCAAATAAATCAGGGGTCAATTGTAATAGAAATTAGAATAGTCTTTTAGGGATTTTGGATAAATAGGTTTAGTATTTTGGGCTCTATGCATCAATTAAGTAAATAAATTGGCTGATGAAAATTAGGGATGGATACTTTATGAATAAATAATTAGATCCTTTAAGGTTTCTTGGGGATTTCTAGAACATATAATAAGGAGATTTTGTGTGATGTGAAAAAAAATCTAATAATCTAATATTATCCTAGGTGGATAAACTAGTGCGACTTCCAATTTTGGATGGAGGCAAGTACATAACTCATTATACTTTACAATTTTACATTCATAATTTATGCATTATTTGTTTCACGTGTCCTTGCTTGGTCTTTATTGATTATGTCATGTCAAGAGGGAGGACACTATTATAGCATAGAGTTTACCTAGCCTTCGACAAATCATGACTGCTAGCACTATCGTAAGATGTGACTTATGTCCATACATGCGTGACTTCTAGTACATCATTCATGATGTGCCTAATTCTCGAGCAGCCCCTATATGTTTGTTTAGAGTTCTGACTACACTTGTCACCTGTAGATTGTGCATGTAGTCAGGTATTTTACTCTACTTTACACGTTTATTTCATGTTTTATTTTTTATTTTATTGCATCATATTGTTTAGTATTTAAGATGTATTTACTTTGCTCAATCCTGACTGGATAGTTGACATATCAGATTCACAAAGGAAATTAGCATGGAAGATGGTTCTAGAGGATCCTATAAGACTTAGATTATAGTTTCTATTCAGTTGTATCAAATGTTCATTTTTTAGATGATTTATCGGATTGTCTCTGGAGAGAGAGAGAGAGTTGATGTTTATGTTGTTCTAAATCATAATAGTGGACTGTGGTGATGGTAGTGTGTGTCTGGATTTTGGTTCTCGTTCTTAGTATTGTGATGTAAGATATGATTAAATATACCTGGAGATCATTAAGGCTCAGAACAACAGACTACCGTATTGATACTGCGGTGTAGGCTGCACATGCTCACGACTCGTGTCCAATCAACTGGGCGCGGGTCATGACACAAACTATTACACAAGCCTATAAACCTATACTTAATTATGACGCAAACCTGTATGGGCAACGACTAAAAGACGTGTCACTCCCCACCTCTGAAATACGTTAAGCCAAGTAGGTAACTAACATCCTAGGCTACACTCGTACAAATATACTGGTATCTGTATCCGCGATTGTCGCCCGTAAGTTTTAGGATAAAAGTATGGACAATATCAAACCAATGGTAAAAAATATTCACATTCATAAATATTAAACTGGAAATTGCTGAGAAACCCAATTTCGGGGTGGGCTTTTATGAAATGCCCACCCGCTGGATAAGTTTTATGAATACCCAGAATTAAGTATTTTCACGTTAAATATTCCAAGATTCCCTTTTAGATGCCACCCGCTAGAAACTGCTATTTTTATAATACCGAAACTACCCCTCCGCGCGAATTGGTCATCTATATGTATTTGAATTCAAAAAACTAAGATCTGGATTGCGATTTTCGTCTTCTTCTTCTTCACGGGAAACTGAATTCCATTGCTCTCATATTCAGCAGAGATCACAAAGATCGTTCGTAGTTCGGTGGTTTTTCTTCAGTCGAACTCAGATCATCGCTCGTCATCATCATCACCATCATCATCATCTTCATCGTGGAGACATTTGAACTCAGATCTTCAATTGTGGAGAGAAGATCTTTCTTTCTTCTTTTCATAAGAATTATCATCGCTTTGAAAGAAGAACGAAACTCTTTATTCCTGAAAAAACTAAATTACACGTTTTAACACTGGAAATGACCATTCTCCGTCTTAATTAGGACGGAGAATGGCATTCTCCGTCTTAATTAGGACGGAGAATGCCATTCTCCATTTTATTTAAGACGGAGAATGCCATTCTCCGTCCTAATTAACACGGAGAATGACATTCTCCATTTTCGTCTTAATTAGGACCGAGAATGTCATTCTCCGTCTTAATTAGGATGGAGAATGGCATTCTCCGTTTTATTTAAGACGGAGAATGGCATTCTCCGTCCTAATTAACACGGAGAATGGCATTCTCCGTGTTTCTAACACGGAGAATGGTCATTCTTCTGCGTTTTAACACTAGAATGACCATTCCCGTGATAAATTACACGGAGAATGGCATTCTCCGTCCTAATTAAGACGGAGAATGGCATTCTCCGTCCTAATTAAGACGGAGAATGGTCATTCTCCGTTTAATTTAGCACGGAGAATGGCCATTCTCCGTCTTAATTAGGACGGAGAATGCCATTCTCCGTTTTATTTAACACGGAGAATGGCATTCTCCGTGTTTCTAACACGGAGAATGGTCATTCTCCTGCGTTTTAACACTGAATGACCATTCTCCGTGTAAATTAAGACGGAGAATGTCATTCTCCGTCCTAATTAAGACGGAGAATGGTTATTCTCCGTGTAAATTAGACGGAGAATGCCATTCTCCTGCATTTTATGGTTAGCTGAAACTTTGGAGGGCCATAACTTTTGACTGGGAGGTCGAAACGAGGTCCCGTTTGTCGCAAAATGAGCGTATCGTCGAGGAGACTGAAAGTAACAGCTTCATCGTTAGACGGCCTTCCGAAACTTTAGATTCGCAAAAAAATGATGTTTGGACCTCCGTTTTAGCACTTTTGTCGTTCGTCCCGGTCTTTCCGAAATTTTTCGACGAGTTTTTGAAGATTTTTGAGGAGAAAACCTAGATTCGAAAGTGAGCAGCGTATGGAAGAAGATGGAGTATTGAAACATTTTTTTAAGAGCAGTTTTGTGGGTGTTTCCAATAAATTAAAAGGAAGGGCAAAAGGGTCATTTGGAACCCGCTTTGGATAAGTTTCTCTAATTCTGGGCACGCGATGAAAGTTTTTTTAGCGGTGGGTTTTACATAAAACTTTTTTAGTTTTTGGGCATTTCATAAATCTTCCCAATATTAAATCATCTATATTTACATCCTTAAAAGTCTATAATTCCATCTCCAAAAGATATATATATAATCAACTATACATTAACACATAACAAAACTATTGTTCTACTCTCATCATCCATTACTCTTCTAACTCATAAAGGAAGTGTCTCGTCCTCAGCCAGACCTTCATTTAATAAACAAAACTAGGTCATCAAAGACATGTAAGTCCTCTTCAAGAACGGTGAAATAAATGAAATATAATATGAGATTGATATCAATGTCCTAGTTTTTATATGAAAGTTGGAAATAAACAAAATCTAAGCAGTATTATAGTGTTAACTTGAAATATGCTTTGACATAACTCGATCTAAGTCTAGAGATTCCTCAGTGTCTAACTATTCCTATCACCTAATAATCACAAACACAATCACAAGAAAATTTACCTAAATATTTATGCAATTCAAATAATGTTTTGGATCTCACACTTGACTACTTTCTAGGCAGTAATCCTATTTATCCGATCAAGATGTGCATTGTAGCACGATACTTAGAGTTCTTCCCTTCTCCGTAGGGAACAAAATATTATAACTTAAAACGTGAATTTTACACGTCATGAGCTAAGAACTCACACTCTCGCATCACAAGGCCTTGCCGAAGGAACTATAAAAACTGATCAACTTTCACTACAAGAAAAAAACTTTTCTTGACGGTTTTTCCTCGTCAAGAAAGGGGTATCTTGATGGTTGCGAATCCGTCAAGTAGGCCAGAGTCAAGAAAAGTCCCCCTTTTCTTGACGGTCGCTGGCAGGACTTTTCTTGACGGTTTTTGGCCGTCATAAGAAATAGTTTTTGACCGTTTTTAGCCATCAAGATAGCAGTTTGGAGAAACCGTCAATGTAGATAGAAACTTTTCTTAACTCTGGCCTAGATGACAGTTATTAGCTGTCAAGAAACCGTAAATGAAAAGCCATTTTGCAGTAGGATAGCATTAATTGTTGACGTTTTATAACCGTCAAGAGAGGCAAAATTTTGTATAGCCAAATTTCATTTATAATTATATACTATGAATCGAACACACACATAATATCAATAATCCAGAAGATATCAAATAACTATAATATTCAATTTTTATATTAACAAACTGTATTGTTCATACACCACAAACTTCTAACACATCCAACCACAAACATCAACACACGTCCAACCACAAATATATCCAACTAAAGTATATACTTTTAATACATCTCAAACAACAAACCTATATTTATATAAGTAAAACCAGAATATGTAGCTAACCTGCAGCACATCCCTCACATATTCACATCAACTTATTTCCATGTAGTTCCTGAGAGAACAAGAGAAATATATTTAATCATTTATGTGTACATGTTTGTATAAACTGATAACAACTGAGAACAAATGAAATGAATACAAGGCCTACAAGTCAACACATTAAACAAATTCTAGTCAAATTGAATCTCTGATAGCTCAAACTGTTCAAAAAAAATTACAAAAGAGCCAATTGTAACTATAACAATAATGTAACATGAAGGTCAACATGCCTGTAGATAAACTAAAATACAAGGTGTTCATATTACACAAATAGTTCTACAAGACAAAACGGTGTAACATTAAACAAATTCTGCCACTTATATTCACAGGTGTAATCTTATATCTTGATGTCCTTGAAACTCAAAAGGACAACATCATAGATAACAATAATGCAAGGTGTAACATTAAAAATAGTTCTACAAACTAAAATTGCAAAGAGAGCCAATTGTAATTATAACAATAATGCAAGGTGTAACATTAAATAAATTTTGCCACTTATATTCATAGGTGCAATCTTATATCTTGATGTCCTTGAAACTCAAAAGGACAACATCATGGATAATATTGTGAACCTCACTCTTTAATAGATCATATATCCAAAAGGAAAAGTTACCATTCATAGAAAACTATGCAGAATAAAATAAAACTAGTTCTACATCCAAGTATGATCCCATGAACCAGAGAGTGTCATTTGCCAGAGATAAAATTTGGTCCAAGCTACGAATGAAACACTCATCCTATAAAATTTGGTCCAGGATAGGAAACAAACCCACAATAATCAGTGAAACTGTTACCTGTGTAACTGTATAGGTGTCTAGTAGAGTATCAAGTTAGAAAATTTTGTATGTATTAGTAAAAAGTGTATTACACTTATATGAATATATATCCTCCCTACATTATTAGGCAAATAGGGCCTATGTGGTTGATTCAACAGTCATAGGTTCGCCATATGAAAACTTATGATTCTAATGAAAGAGAAAGTCTATAATCAGTGCATATACAAACACAAAGTAAATATATGTGCTACCTATAACTGGAAGTAAAATCTTTAAGCACCTGGGTCTCCACACGAGCATGCTCGATAAGTGGATGTTATTTTGGTTATTTTGATTCGTTCGAAAAAAAAATCAAGTAGCGCCTTCACTCCAATTACATGTCAAGGATGGAAAAAAATTTCATTTACATTCAGTCCACCGTTGCCAAAATAAGGTGAAACCTAAAGCTTATAAAACTTGCTAATGTTAGAGAGAAATGCCCTTAAAGAGCTGCAAGAACGAAAATTATTCCTATAGAAGAACCCAAAAATTTGGTATATGAGTCCGTCACAATGGAAACATGTATTATGAAGATTTATTGCTTATAATAATAGCAATAACAAATATCATCTATAACTATGATCCTTCAGATAAATTTATATAACCAGTTTTGGGTGCTCCCAAATGCAATATTTCAAGTTTTACAGAATAAATTTCATTTTTTATGATTGTTTGACAAAGATCAAATTATATATTTGTGGAAATCAAAAAACTCAAGTATACCAATCAATCTAATGGGAACAGTTTGACATGGAATGACCACCACTAACTGTACAAATATAAAGAAAACCTGCCAGCAAAAGAAGAGAGGGAGATACGGGACTATAAAAAATAGGACACACTGGCGCTTCTATCGGATGAAGAAGACCATCTGAAGCACAATGCAGGAAACAAAAGCAGCGACCTAGAAGAGATCATAAAAGAGAAGCAAAAATAGAAAAAAAAAGAAGCAAAAAAAGAAAAATCAGAAAAGTAACGAGGCCAAAAATCACATGTCCCTCCGATCAGTGGCTAAAGCGTCCCGCTCCAACTGACATTGATGATCATATTCCTAATTTGGAATGCTAGGGGGATCGCGAGCAGGCAGACAATAAACAGATTGAAGGCCCTTAAGAAACTCCACAATATTTCTGTTCTCACGATTGTAGAATCCAAGGTTACAGAGAAGAAGATCGAACACTATAGACTGAAGCTGGGCTATGCTTACGCTCTAGCGGATAAAAATAAAACATGGATACTTCATGGGGATGAGATGACCTCTAATGACATAGCCGTGAATGACCAGGCATTATCGATTATGCTCGATCATCGCGAGCTTGCTAATAAGACTGTCATCTCCATAGTTCCTGGGTGGGATACGAAGAGCAAAGGCGTTCTTTGGGATCACCTTCTCCAAATTAAAGATAAATCCCCGAGACTCCTTGGATTTGCGGAGGAGACTACAATGCCATTACTTCACCGGACGAGAAGATCGGTGGCAGAGAACCAGACTACGACTCCGTAAATGACTTTAATCAGTTCATCTTTGATGCTGATTTTGTTCCTATATCCTTCCCAGGTAACGCTTTTACCTGGAGCAACATGAGGGAGGGCTCGAATAATCAGCAGTCGTGTCTCGACTGCGTTCTGTCCAATCATCAATAGAACGAAATTGTTCATAGCTCCACGGTGAACCATCTTAGTAGGACGGAATCCGATCATAACCTTATGCTTCTCGAGATCAAGGTATTGGCTCCTAGAATCAGTAAAATATTAAAATTTATTAATCTTTGGTGCGCTCATCCGGAGTTCGATGAGGTGGTGAAAAGAAGTTGGAACTCGGTGTCGCACCTTAACCCACTGACTAACGTGGCACTCAAAATCAAGAAAACCAGTCCGGAATTAGGTAAATGTAGCAAGCTCAAATTTGGAGACATCTTACAAAAGAGCAGGATGGCGGAAGATGTAGTCGCCAAGGCTGAAATTGAATTCCTAGAGGAGGCATCTAAGGAAAAACAGAAGCAAGCTCAACTTCTTAAATATGGCGCTGAAGCAAGGACCTGCCATAGAGGCAGACTTCTGGAGCTAAAAAGCCAGGGTAAAATGGCCGTTGGAGGGAGACAAAAATATGACATACTTTCACTCGTGCGTCAAAAACAAAAGAAGGACGCTCCATATTCACCAGATTCAAAATGAAGAAGGTAGGCTTATTAAAGATCAAGAGATGATTGGGCAAGAGGCTATCTGCTACTTCTCCTCTTTGTTCTCAAAGGAGAACATTCAGATGGATGAGGGCCTCCTTTAAGCTATCCGGCCTCGATTTCCAACGAAGAAAATATTGATCTCCTCCGCCCTATTATTGAAGAAGTCAAGGCAGCAGTTTGGGATTTGAAGGCAGACTCGGCGGCCGGTCCTGACAGATTCATGGGCAAATTCCTCCAAGTGTGTTGGGATACGGTGAAGAAGGATATGGTGGAAGCTACAACTGCCTTCCTCGAGGTCTTACATTACCCGAAGGACATCGCCAACATTACTCTGATATTGATTTCAAAAGTATCTAATGTTGGGCACGTGCGAAAGCGTTTGCCAACTCACCTAATCAAAACCAACTCTCGTCTAACGGACACCAAGCACAAGATGAAACAAGTAAATAGAAGATTACAATTGAGATCACTCACCAACCGTAGCAATCTCCCTAACCGAAGTTGATGACTCATTGATTAGATATTTTTCTTCCTTCTATCTTGGATGGCAAAGTCCTAAGAGCAAAGTATGGATTTTTTTCTTAGATTTTCTTGTAGACGAGCACCCCAAATCTTCACTTTGTCTTAAGAGCAAAGTAGGAAGATTGCTACGGGTTGGTGAGTGATCTTAATTGTAATCTTCTATTTTTTTCTTCTTCGAGTGGTGAGGAAGTTAAAACGATTAGGAAAAAGGGTTCAATTTGAGTTCTGCCAATCTTGTAATTTTATCTGAGTTATTAAAGGTTAGGATTTGTCCAGGTAACGTACGTTACCGCCATATACTTATCTCCATCTTGTGCTTGGTGTCCGTTAGACGGGAGTTAGTTTTGATCAGGTGGGTTGACAAATACTTTCGTATGCGCCCAATAATTGGTATTAAAGCCAGGTTTGTTCTGGTTTGATACCTAACAATTGGTATCGAAACTTTGGAGGTTCTGGCAACAATATCTATGGAGCAGATGAACACTCGTATGATCACCCTCATATAGGGAAATTTGGTAATTTGGAAGCCAAGGATGGAGGATCTACTCTGGTGCAAGGACTTGCATGGTCCGTTGGAGGGCGACAGCATAAAGCCATCGGACAAAGCTACTGAAGACTGGAAATGACTGGATTGGAAGGCCGTTTGATTCATCCCCCAATGGTTGGAAGACTTGGTGTTTCACCACGTGTCCATAGAGAGTTCGACAAAAGCATTATGGAAGAAGCTGCATTCGATATATGAAAGGAATACGGTTGGCAACAAAGCATTTCTTATTCGCCAACTCATCAACTCGAAGTACACAGAGGGTTCCTCGGTGGCACAACATCTGAACGAGGTTTAGGATATCATCAATCAGCTGTCTGTAATGAAGATGGTGATTGATGATGAGCTTCAGTCCCTACGGCTTTTGCGTTCTCTATCGAAAAGCTGAGAAACGTTGGTGGTGTTGGTGAGCAACTCCGCGCCTGATAGATTTGTCATGTCACAATGGAGGCAGTCAAAAGTAGCTTATTGAATGAGGAGGTTCGACGCATGAAAGTTGAATCGTCGCAGTAGTCCGCTCTGGTGACTTCCTACGAGAAGGGAATACCCAAGTCACAGGCGAGGACAGGGGGAGTTCTCGAAATCTTACGATTATGGACCGCAAGGAGGGCTGTTATTACTATGGCAAAAGGAGTCCGTTAAGAGAAACTGCATGAAGCTCAAAGCTGAGAAGTCCAAAGGCAAGGACGATCAGGAGGATCTTATGACGTTTGGATATATCATCATCGCAGCGACCGATGCAGAGAAATCTTATAGCATGTGTCATACTGGCGACTGGGTTATAGATACGGGAGCATCATACCATACCACTCCACATAGGAGGATCTTCACGTCATACTGCGATGGCAGGTTTGGACGTGTGAAGATGAGCGACAAGGGGACGGCTGCAGTTATAGGCATCGGTAATGTGCATTTGATGACGAAATTTGGTGAGAACCTCATCCTCAGGGGTGTGCGACATATACCGAGTTTGCGCTACAACTTGGTCTCGGTAGGGAGGCTGGTAGATGATGGCTTTCACAGTCTATTTGGGGACAAAAATTAGATGCATGCGAAGGGTTTCCAACAGCTGGCTCGGGAAGATTTGTGTTATGGCATATATATGCTTAAGCCGCTGAGCTGTACAGGGAGATCACAGACACCGGATAGAGGCTCAAAGGGTATTTGACAGGAGGTGGATCGTTGAGAACTTGCTGAGGAGGGGCTTCTAGATGCTTTGAGGGTTACGGGGGATTTGGTTCTTCGAGACAAAGTGACGGATAGTGATGAGTCAAAGATTGAGGGTTAGTCTGTCGGTCCCATGGCAGTTGGAAGGTCTCTAGACAGGGATTGCTCTACGGATCCAATTTTTGCAACCAGTCGTTTGCCAAAGCTTCACGGAGCGACATCGATTTCAGCAATTCAAAGCTAGGGAGAAGATCAAGGTTTGCAGCAAACTAAATCTGAGATGGGAGCATTATCATTCACATAGTTCAGGGGTAGATGTGGACCATCGATGGCATACACAGTGCATGATGTTTTGCTCGAGGATGTATGTGTATGGGGGAGCTACAAGTTCAGACATGAAGGTAGGAAGGTTCAGGAGTTCGAATCTCGGGAGAACCGCATCGTCTGCTTGGTTGGGCCAGCCAAGGGTGAAGAAGCTCGTCGGAAAATTAATACTTTTCGGTAGAAGACAGAAGTCGAGGACAGGTGGCCGAGACATACGGAAAGGCTGATCGTCAGGGTCTTCGACATGATCCCAGTGGTACAGGGGTACTACGCATGGTAACTAGCATCGACATGACGGTCGAGGAACTGGAGACGAAGGAAGAAGAAGATCTAATCGAGGAGTCGTCAACTTTGGTTAGGGAGATTGTAACTCCCTGAATCAATTTTAGTGAATTTTAAGATTTCTCTAATTTTCTTTTAGAAATAATATTGTTTTCGTGAATAAAACCAAATTTTATTCGAATAGCTTTTTAATTAATAGATTTTGATTTATTATGAATTTTATCCATTTTAGTAAATAAAATATTGATAATAAATTTTTCTGTTAAGCAGTTTTAATTAAACTTTGTTTAATTTAATTTATATTGATTGATGGTTATTATTACGAGATTATTTATTAATACTATTGATTTATATTAACTGTGAAAGAAAGGATTAATTTGACTAATTATTTTCATAATTAATTATTAATTAAAATGAATGATTGTTTTCTTACTATTGCAAAACTGTTTGGAAATTTAAAATTGATAGAAATCTGTTTTAAAACTGTTGGAGGAAAATGTTTGGATCTTGTGGTTGAAAATCTATTTGAATTTTTAAATATATGATTCTATTTTGAAAATCAGTTAATTTCAAATTCTGTTACAAGTTGTACCAACACCCACAAATCTGACTTTTATTACCAATACTGCCATTGTACACACCCCCAGATCTAATGCTATTAACTACTGTGCCACTCCCCACACACACATAATTATTTTATTATAAATTTTTGACATTGACAGCACAAATTTTTACACATCACATCACAAAGTACACACAGTTTTTCTCTCTACAATTTCACTCTTCCTCTCTCCTCGTTGGCCTCTCGGCCGAGCGCCGCCGCGAGTGCGCTGTGCCCTCACCGGAGTTCTCGCCACCACCAATTCTCCGCCGTTAGCCACCGCTGGATCGAGTTTAGATCTGGCCATTTCCGTCGACGACCCCTGATCAGTCCGCCACTGGAGACCGAGCGCGCCTCCTCGATTCATGTGCGCCTCTTCGTTCTCCGTGTCTTCTCGAAGACGATATTGACCCCTGGAATTTCGAGACGCCTCGAAGGCAGAGCTGTTCCTCGCAGATCGAGCAAGAGCCACCACCATGGGCCGTCATTGTCCTCCGGTCATCGCTTGACCGGATCGAGGTCGTGGAGGCTCAGATCCACCGCCGACCGCTATCATGAGCCACCGTTCGCCGGATTTACATGAGTGAGGAGTGAGCGCCAAGGACTGTCGGGTCACCGATGCAGAGCCACCTCGGGATGCATGGTCGCCGACAAAAGCCCGCAACAACCGCCAGATCTGGGGCTAGCCTCGCCGAGTTGCCACCAGATTCGGTCGTTTCTATTGGGGAGAGTTGATCTTCACCGATCATCGCAATTGATTATCGTCTCCACTCCGTTGCAGCCGACCATCCTTGATCTCCGACTAGTTTCGTTCAGAGTCACCGCACCTGGAGCCGATGTAAGCCTTCCGTTTCATCTGCTTCCTCTTGTTCTTCTCCCTTTTCACTTTCTCCTACATGTTATTTTTGGGTTTTGGAGTATTCGGTTGGTTGGAGTGAAGTGAGGAGTGGAAATGGAAGGAAGAGAAGGAGGAGACTAATGAGTCTCTGGAGTGTGATTGAATGGAGAGATGTGGAGATTCTATGGGGAAGAAGAAGAGATGTAGGTCGGTTAAAGTAAAGTGAGGAGAAAGTAATAATATAAGTTGGGTTCTGATCAATGGGAGAGATGTGGACTGTGGAGTGAATGAGAAATTTAGTTCTCTCTCCTCTGAGCTTAATTTGTCCCTTTAGGCCTCGTTTGGTTCGCGGAATGGAAGGGAAAGGAAATCAATTTCTTGTCATTTTCTTTCCTTTGGGAAACTTTAATTCCTATTGATTTTCCTTTTCGATGTTTGGCAATGCCAAGGAATTTGGAAAGGAAAGTGAATACTTCAATGTGGGAAAGTGATTCCTTCCTTGGATGGATGGAATCACTTCCCTCCCTAATTTCCCTTCTATTGGGAATCACTTTCCTTTCCTTCTCAATTCATTGGGCACCCAAACATAGAAAAGTAATCACTTTCCTTTCCCAACCGGGAGATTCTGCGAACCAAACGAGGCCTTAAGGGTCAGCTTTGGAAATTGTTGGCTAGGTAGTGTAAGAATGGGATTGGAATCTCGAATTTAATTTCCTTGTCCAATTGTCAGGTGCAACTTTTCGAACTCCCAAAGCCATATAGCCTTCACATAAGTTGACCATTCAACCAATATAGTTTGCTAAATTGGAACTGTTGTGGTGACCTTTTGTATTTTTTTTAGTCACATTCCTAGGTGGCAGTAAGGTTAGTCAGTGTTGCAACATATTTTGGTCATTGATTGGGTTTATTTATTTGAGAGTGTGGGCTGGGAATAAGCTTGAGCCTGTGTCTTAGATTGTAGGCTGATTGTATTATTAATGTTATCATTACTGCTACTATATTTTATTTACTACTAATTTTCTGAGATTAATATTTTCTAAATAAAAGTTAGTTTGGCCAAATATTTATAAAATTCTTATCTAGTGTATATATAGATATTTTTGTTAAAAATATATATTGCTAGCATATATGTGATATTTTAGTTAAAAAAATTATTTTTCCATAAATATGCTAATATAGTACAGTGTTTACCCGTATACCTATATTTTACTCTCATAAATAAATATTGTATTGTTCATTATATATATAGTAAATTATTAAATTAAAATATATTTTTAGCTAATATTGAATACTATTAAATGTTTTCCTTTATTACCAATTGATAAATTAATAATTTCTTATAAAAGTATTTTGTGACTAAAACTATTTTAAAGGTTATTAAACTATTTTCATAGTAAATAGTTAGATGTTGGTTAGAAAGATATTAGATAGTTATTGTAGTTAATTCAAAACCCTGACCAATTGTAAAAAATATAACAGGTGAACAACCATGCAGTACTACTCTCGTGCAACCAAACCGAGGCAAGTACACTGACTCGACTTGTACCTTGTTTTCTATCTTACCTTCATGTGCCATGTTCTCATATTGGATACGAATTATACATGATTGCCTTGTACCATTGTTCATTGCTTGTGAGTCATTGTTTATTGCGGAGATTGGGGGAAATATTAGCTTTTGTGTGACCACACCCAACATAGGTAATTGTGGATAGCCTAATCGTACACTTCACGTACGATGAAGCCGGACCTTGTAGAATTGACTCATTGACTCATTGTCTCATTGATTGATTGATTGCTCCTAAGCCGGTCACACACTAGTTTTAATATTTCAAAATTGTCACACTTGCATATTGATTGTCGTGATTCATTGTCTTGTACATTGATAGCCGTATTCATTGTCTAGCATATTGATTGTCATCCATTGCCTGCAATTTTACATTTAATCTTTGGTATCGCAGTTTCATTTCATGTTCTAGTATTCTGGTATTCTAGTTTCACCTTGTACTCTGGATTACAGATTACATTGTATATTGTCTGGTCAGGGTTGTACTTTGCTCTTTTTCTGACAGGATCGTTGCAGGTGAGTGGGAGATTACATGGAGCTGCTGATTGCTTGGATATTGCAGCTTTTATTTTAGTTTATTTTTTTTTTGAAGATTGTATTATAGATATTCATTATTGTATATTATTTCATTTGACCGGATTTGTCTTCGGCTGATTTGGTACTAAACACTTGATGGATATTGGTGATTTTCTGGGAACGTTATAAAAGCTGTGTTGTTTACATTACATTGTGACTTAGAGTTTTTCTTAGTATTGCACAGCTTACTTCGTCATGTCCATCGACGAAGGCTGGGCGTGTCCGACTCGTATTCGATTATTCGGGAGCAGGGCATGACATGTTTTTAGTGGTGGCCCATGCTGGTCTATCCTAATAACACTTAGGCAATAAAGTGTTATTGGGGGACCAGCGAAAGCTAAGGAAAACTCATCACAGCATAGGATTCGCGAGAAATAGTTATGGGTATGGTTTTACTAAATTTGCTTATTATCTTATAGTTAGGCCCATCTAATCAATTTTCTGTTTTGCAGGGTGGTTTAGACACGCAACACTGAGATTAACAATTTCCTTACACTTGAAACTTCTGAGGCTATTTTATATTTATATTTTGCTGGTATAACTATTTAATTATTAATAACTGAGCTGTCTTTAGATTTTTCTCGTAGCACGTGGAATTTTCCTAAATTTTCTTATTGTTATTTAAAAACTTTGTTTCTAAATTGAGATTTTATTTCCTATAGAGATTTGTTTCGTCTTACTGTTGGTTTCTTATAAAATTCATTATTTCAAAAAGGGGGATACTTACACCATTTCTCATTATGATCATAATTTCTAAAACTTATTTGAATTTTCATAAACTTCTTGAAATTTCTAAGGACAAAGTTAAGAGAGTACTCGACGACCTACTATGACGTGGCAGATGCGCACTGCAGTCATTTATCTGGATTATGGAGACCGAAGGTTCACTGCAGCCAGCTGCGCACTGGCGAGGCATGAGCTCTAAGTCAAAATAATTTCAGGTATTCATAGGTTCTCGAATATTATTGAAGCTATGTCCTAAATCGTAAATTTTTGATCTCTTGAGTTGTTTTGATAATATGGATAAAGTTGACAGAAATACTCGATAAATTAATACTATTTAAATCATTGAGCCGAAGGTTCATTGCAGCCAGATATATACTACACTTGCGGGGCATGAACTCTAGGCAATGTGATTTCAGATATATATGATTTCCGGATACTATTGAGACTGCATCCATGTTATATACCATTTTTGATCTTTTATTGTCATCGACGATTTTACTAGAAATTATCTTGATTTTGGCTATATTTGAATGTCGTAGCAGTTTTCAAAAATCATTTTGTTACCCAATGTTCCTTATATAAATTTCTCTTGGCTTTTCTAGAGTGTATTATGACAATGATAATGAACATACCTATATGATTTTAATTTATGGATGGTTTTGTCCTAAATGGTTTTTCATAATTTTATAACTGTCTTTTTGGGTGCCATTTTTACCATGTGAAACCTTGATTTTTTTCATGTTTAGAATTTTTCTTGCCTAGATTGTTTTTACTTTGATCATTTCTAGAAAATCATGATTCTACTAGTCATATTTAAATTTGATGTTAGGTCTTAATTGATTTTAATCTTTTCAAAATTTTCGTATTGGTTATTCTTAATTATGCTTATCATGTCAATTGAAATTTCGAGGACAAAATTTTTGTAAGGGGGGTAGATTTGTAACTCCCTGAATCAATTTTAGTAAATTTTAAGATTTCTCTAATTTTCTTTTAGAAATAATATTGTTTTCGTGAATAAAACCAAATTTTATTCGGATAGCTATTTAATTAATAGATTTTGATTTATTATGAATTTTATCCATTTTAGAAAATAAAATATTGATAATAAATTTTTCTGTTAAGCAGTTTTAATTAAACTTTGTTTAGTTTAATTTAAATTGATTGATGGTTATTATTACGAGATTATTTATTAATACTATTGATTTATATTAACTGTGAAAGAAAGGATTAATTTGACTAATTATTTTTATAATTAATTATTAATTAAAATGAATGATTGTTTTCTTACTATTACAAAACTGTTTGGAAATTTGAAATTGATAGAAATCTGTTTTAAAACTGTTGGAGGAAAATGTTTGGATCTTGTGGTTGAAAATCTATTTGAATTTTTAAATATCTGATTCTATTTTGAAAATCTGTTAATTTCAAATTCTGTTACAAGTTGTACCAACACCCACAGATCTGACTTTTATTACCAACACTGCCATTGTACACACCCCCAGATCTAATGCTATTTACTACTGTGCCACTCCCCACACACACAATTATTTTATTATAAATTTCTGACACTGACAGCACAAATTTTCACACATCACATCACACAGTACACACAGTTTTTCTCTCTACAATTTTACTCTTCCTCTTTCCTCGCTGGCCTCTCGGCCGAGCGCCGCCGCGAGTGCGCTGTGCCCTCACCGGAGTTCTCGCCGCCACCAGCTCTCCGTCGTTAGCCACCGCTGGATCGAGTTTAGATCTAGCCATTTCCGTCGACGACCCCTGATCCGTCCGCCACTGGAGACCGAGCGCGCCTCCTCGATTCATGTGCGCCTCTTCGTTCTCCGTGTCTTCTCGAAGATGATGCTGACCCCTGGAATTTCGAGACGCCTCAAAGGCAGAGCTGTTCCTCGTAGATCGAGCCAGAGCCACCGCCATGGGCCGTCATTGTCCTCCGGTCATTGCTTGACCGGATCGAGGTCGTAGAGGCTCAGATCCACCGCCGACCGCTGTCTTGAGCCACCGTTCGCCGGATCTACAGGAGTGAGGAGTAAGCGCCAAGGACCGCCGGGTCACCGATGCAGAGCCACCTCGGGATGCATGGTCGCCGACAAAAGCCCGCAACAACCGCCAGATCTGGGGCCAGCCGCGCCTAGTTGCCACTAGATCCAGTCATTTCCGTTGGAGAGCGTTGATCTTCACCGATCATCGCAATTGATCGCCGCCTCCACTCCGTTGCAGCCGACCGTCCTTGATCTCCGACTAGTTTTGTTTAGAGTTGCCGCACCTGGAGTCGATGTAAGCCTTCCGTTTCATTTGCTTCCTCTTATTCTTCTCCTTTTTCACTTTCTCCTACATGTTATTTTTGGGTTTTGGAGTGTTCGGCTGGTTGGAGTGAAGTGAGGTGCAGAAATGGAAGGAAGAGAAAGAGAAGACTAATGAGTCTCTGGAGTGTGATTGAATGGAGAGATGTGGAGATTCTATGGGGAAGAAGAAGAGATGTAGGTCGGTTAAAGTAAAGTGAGGAAAAAGTAATAATATAAGTTGGGTTCTGATCAATGGGAGAGATATGGACTGTGGAGTGAATGAAAAATTTAGTTCTCTCTCCTCTGAGCTTAATTTGTCCCTTTAAGGGTCAGCTTTGGAAATTGTTGGCTAGGTAGTGTAAGAATGGGATTGGAATCTCGAATTTAATTTCCTTGTCCAATTGTCAGGTGCTACTTTTCGAACTCCCAAAGCCATATGGCCTTCACATAAGTTGACCAGTCAACCAATATAGTTTGCTAAATTGGAATTGTTGTGGTGACCTTTTGTATTTTTTTAGTCACATTCATAGGTGGCAGTAAGGTTAGTCAGTGTTGCAACATATTTTGGTCATTGATTGGGTTTATTTATTTGAGAGTGTGGGCTGGGAATAAGCTTGAGCCTGTGTCTTAGATTGTAGGCTGATTGTATTATTAATGTTATCATTACTGCTACTATATTTTATTTACTACTAATTTTGTGAGATTAATATTTTCTAAATAAAAGTTAGTTTGGCCAAATATTTATAAAATTCTTATCTAGTGTATATATAGATATTTTTGTTAAAAATATATATTGCTAGCATATATGTGATATTTTAGTTAAAAAAATTGTTTTTCCATAAATATGCTAATATAGTACAGTGTTTACCCGTATACCTATATTTTACTCTCATAAATAAATATTATATTGTTCATTATATATATAGTAAATTATTAAATTAAAATATATTTTTAGCTAATATTGAATACTATTAAATGTTTTCCTTTATTACCAATTGATAAATTAATAATTTCTTATAAAAGTATTTTGTGACTAAAACTATTTTAAAGGTTATTAAACTATTTCCATAGTAAATAGTTAGATGTTGGTTAGAAAGATATTAGATAGTTATTGTAGTTAATTCAAAACCCTGATCAATTATACAAAATATAACAGGTGAACAACCATGCAGTACTACTCTCGTGCAACCAAACCGAGGCAAGTACACTTACTCGACATGTATCTTATTTTCTGTCTTATCTTCATGTGACATGTTCTCATATCGGACACGAATTACACACGATTGCCTTGTACCATTGTTCATTGCTTGTGAGTCATTGTTTATTGCGGAGATTGGGGGAAATATTAGCTTTTGTGTGACCACACCCAACATAGGTAATTGTGGATAGCCTAATCGTACACTTCACGTACGATGAAGCCCGACCTTGTAGAATTGACTCATTGACTCCTTGCCTCATTGATTGATTGATTGCTCCTAAGCCGGTCACACATTAGTTTTAATATTTCGAAATTGTCACACTTGCATATTGATTGTCGTGATTCATTGCCTTGTACATTGATAGCCGTGTTCATTGTCTAGCATATTAATTATCATCCATTGCCTGTAATTTTACATTTCATCTCTGGTACCGCAGTTTCATTTCATGTTCTAGTATTCTGGTATTCTAGTTTCACCTTGTACTCTGGATTACAGATTACATTGTATATTGTCTGGTCAGAGTTGTACTTTGCTCTTTTTCTGACAGGATCGTTGCACGTGAGTGGGAGATTACATGGACCTGGTGATTGCTTGGATATTGCAGCTTTTATTTTAGTTTATTTTTTTCTGGAGATTGTATTGTAGATATTCATTATTGTATATTATTTTATTTGACCGGATTTGTCTCCGGCTGATTTTGTACTAAACACTTGATGGATATTGGTGATTTTCTGGGAACGTTATAAAAGCTGTATTGTTTACATTACATTGTGACTTGAAGTTTTTCTTAGTATTGTACAGCTTACTTCGTCGTGTCCATCGACGAAGGCTGGGCGTGTCCGACTCGTATCCGATTATTCAGGAGCGGGGCGTGACAGAGATTGCTATGGGTTGGTGAGTGATCTCAATTATAATCTTTTATTTTTCTTCTTGAGAATGGTGAGAGGGTTGAACCTATTAGGGCAAAGGGTTCAACGTGAGTTCTGTCAATCTTGTAATTTTATCTGAGTTATTAAAGGTTGAGATTTGTCCAGGTGATGTACGTCACCACTATATACTTGTCTTCATCTTGTGCTTGGTGTCCGTTAGACGGGGGTTGGTTTTGATCAGATGGGTTGCAAATGCTTTCGTGCGCGCCCAACAATTGATATCAAAGCCAGGTTCATTCTGGTATGATACCCAACATCTAATCCTATCAAATTTGCTTCAGGCCTATTAGTATGTGTACTATCATCAACAGGACAATCGCCAAAGTAATTATAAGTAGAATCGCCCCCTTCTTCCAAAACTGATTTCTAAGGAACAAAGCGGATTCATCAAAGGGTGCGAGATCGTGGACAACTCCTGCTTGCTCAAGAGCTTGTCAGCAGCTTCGGGCACAAAAATAGAGGGGGCAATATTGCTATAAAAGTAGACATGGAGAAAGTGTACGATGGACTGGACTAGCAGACAATGATTCGGGTTTTCAAACGCATGGGCTTCTCTGAAAAATGGACGAACATAATCTGGAGGTCGGTGAGCGACTCTTGGTCCTCACTGATAATTAACGGTTGCAGTACGGGGAAGCTTAACGTATCAGGGGATACGACAAGGGGACCCCCTATCACCATCGATCTTTGTCATCACGTCAGAGCTATTATCTAGGAACCTCATCAAGATGGCCAACCGCCCTCCTTCCAGAGATTCGTCACGACCGGTGGCTGCCCCATCATGTCTCAACTATCTTATGCGGACGACATCATTATTTTCTCATCGGAGGACAAACGGGCTGTGAGGAAGATTGGCGCTATCCTATAGAGATATGAGGCAGCCGCGGGACAGAAGGTGAACAAGAATAAGAGCCATCTATACACCATCAATCCGGTATCAGATTCCTCATAGGAGCTTGATGCCATTTCTGGATTCTAAGCCATAGCTCCCCCTATTCACTATCTCGGTTGTCCGCTAGTGTGTGGCAAGAGGAACGCGGCTATCTTCGATACCCTCATCAACAAAATCAAAAGCAAGATTAGTAGATGGTACAACAAAATCCATTTAATTGGTGGTAAGCTAATTCTCATTTATCATGTCCTGAGCTCGGCTCCTATTTATACTTTGGCGACGTGTAACCCTCCGAAGAAGGTCATCGCCGTCATAGAGAATCTCTTTAACTCTTTTCTGTGGGGCAACAATATGGGAGGCTCAAAAAAGATCTGGGCTAGCTGGCCTACAATTGGTCGGTCGACGGAGGGGGGCTTGGTGTTAGACATTTGAGTGAGATGGTAAACGCTTTCTCGATGAAGATGTGGTAGAAATTGAGAACATCGGATTCATTGTGGGCTTCTTACATGCAGGCTCGTTACTTCCGCCATATGTACCCTAATGAAGCTATTGCTAGTAATGCGACGCCGGTTTGGTGTAGGCTACTGGTGGGCAGAAACCTCGGAGAATAATTCATCAAATTAAAGCATGGGTCAGGAAGACTCGAACATGTTACATGAGGATTGGACATGTACGGGGCTCATCTAGTTGCTGCCTACGGCAGTCCAGGAGCATCAGTCGAGGAATGGCAGGAGTTTTGCAAAGCCATCCATCATCAAGGACTTACGGCTACCTCCGATTAGATGGGACTTCTGCCGTATTGAGAAGCAGTTTGATAATGAGGCGGCTACAATAGTGCGTAGGGCAGGTATTACAACTAACAACTCGGATGACGAATTGTATCGGAGGCCGAGCAAGGATGGGGTCTTATTGACAACCTCGACGTGGAGGTTGGTGAGACAACCTCAGGTGAAGGTTTCGCTGCTTGCAAGTGTATGGAATAATTTCCTTCCTATAAGTGGTCCATTCTCCTTTGGAGAATTTGTCTTTGGAAGATCCTGATCGACGATGTGCTTCTCAAATAGGGGTTCAATATGGTTTCTCGTTGCCATTACTGTATGGATCACCGACATGAGTCTATTGAAAATATGTTCTTCCATGGCGAGACTGCGAGGGCGATGTGGGCTCATTTTTAGGGGTACGGGGCTATTAGGAGTGCTCGTGGTAACCTTAACGTGCGCCTGATGCCGGGCGAACGCGGATCTGAGGTTCACTTTCAGAGGATTAGAATCGATACGATCGTATGGGTTCTTTGGAAGAACAGGAATAAACATCGCTACGAGGGGAAACTGCTTTCTATAGATCTTATTATCATTGAGGCGGAGCGTCAGTTTGAAGTGGCTTTGAGGTCTTGTAAGCACAAAACGTAAGGAGTTAGGTTTGTTCCTGGCTGGGTCCTTGCAGTAGGGATGGGGATACTTCTTTTGCTTTTTTTGGCTTGGGTGTGATTGCGGGTATACTTCTTTTTGGTTTCTTCTTCATTTTGGTTGTAACCTCTTGCTGGCTTGGCCATTTTTTGAATACAAAGCCTTCTTTGTTTGAAGGGAAAATAGAATTATAGAATAGTATATTTCTTCTTCTCATTTCATCATATGGCAAGGGCCATATATATAGGTATAAGGGGCAACCCAAGGGTCATGAGTTACATAACCCAAGGGTCATGAGTTACATGATCCCAAGGGTCATGTGTAACTCATGACATAATGGTGAATAGATAAGGGTTTCATAACACTCCCCCTTATTCATCCATTTTCTTGGATCCACTTATGAAATACTTCAAGATTCAATAAGCTAATGGGGTGGATACTGCTGGATCCAGAGTAAACTTAGTTTGCCTCATTAAAACCTTGGCTGTGGAAAATCCAGTGGGAAAAACCATCAGTCCTAAGGAAAAAGAGTACAATCCTATAGTTTTACTCCCCCTGATCTATACAAGCTTCAGGCTTGCAGGTCTTTTAGTTGCCTCATCCCTATTCCTCTTACAAGCTTTACAAAAGTACATTATGGCAGTGTTTTGGTAAACAAATCTGCTAAGTTATTACAAGATTGAATTTGTTGTACTTTGATTTGTCCCTTCTCTTGAAGGTCGTGCATCCAGAAGAATTTGGGGGATATGTGCTTCGTCTTGTCACTCTTCATGTATCCTTTCTGAAGTTGAGCTACGCATGCTGCATTATCTTCAAAAAGGGTAGTAGGCTCAAGTTCACCAGTCTTCAGGCCAGTAGATGCCAAAATGTGCTGAATGACGGAGCGAAGCCAAACACACTCCTTGCTTGTTTCATGGATTGCCAGGAGTTCAGAATGGTTGGATGAGATAGCCACACTGGTCTGTTTGACGGACCTCCAGGAGATAGTCGTACCACCGAAAGTAAACACAAATCCAGTTTATGATTTCTCTGTGTGGGGATCTGATCTATAACCTGCATCTGAATAACCAAGTAAAGTGGAAGACCCACTATTCGGGTAATATAGTCCTAGGTCTATAGACCCTTGGAGGTAGCGCAGAAGATGCTTCACTTCATTCCAGTGGCGTTTTGTGGGTGCTGCACTGTATCTGGCTAATAAGTTAACTGAAAATGCTATATCAGGACGTGTACAGTTAGCCAGATAGAGTAGTACCCCAATGACACTTAGGTAAGGTACTTCAGGACCTAATGATTCCTCCCCCTCTTCTAGTGGACGGAAAGGGTCCTTCTTTACGTCCAATGATCGAACGACCATTGGTGTACTAAGGGGATGGCATTTATCCATGTGGAATTGTTTAAGTAATCTTCGTGTATATGTAGATTGGTGTAACAGGATACCACCCTTTAGGTGTTCGATCTGTAAGCCAAGACAATACTTTGTTTTGCCTAGGTCTTTCATTTCAAAAGTTGTCTTAAGGCTTTCAGATATCTCAGTGATCTCTTCAGGAGATCCAATGAGATTTATGTCGTCGACATAAACGGCGACTATAACAAATCCTGTTCCCGATCTTTTTATAAAGATACATGGGCAGACTTTATCATTAGTAAATCCTTGCGTAGCAAGAAACTCACTTAGTTTGTTATACCACATTTTTCCTGATTGTTTAAGACCGTACAATGATCTTTATAACCTTACAGAATAGGTGTCCCGAGGTCTATCTGTTTTCTCTGGTGAAATTTTATATCCTTCAGGGAGTTTCATATAGATATCTTTATCTATATTGCCATAAAGATATGCAGTCTCAACGTCCATGAGCTGCATTTCTAGGCTTTTCAGAGAAGAGAGGCTGATCAGGAATCTGAAGGTATTCCTATCCATGACTGGAGAATATGTTTCTTCATAATCTATTCCCGGTTTTTGGTAGAAACCTTGTGCTACAAGGCGTGCTTTGTAGCGCACAACTATGTTGTGTTCATTTCTTTTTCTTGTGAAGATCCATTTATATCCCACAGGTTTTACACCTTCAGGTGTTTGGACTACAGGTCCAAAGACTTCGCGTTTCAAGAGTGAGTCCAGCTCTACTCCTATTTCCTCGTTCCACTTTGGCCAATCGCCTCTGCGTTTACATTCTGCTAGAGACCGTGGATCGATGTCATCGTCATTTTCAGTGACATGAACGACAATATTGAACGAAAAATCGTCGTCGACGACTGTACTTTTTCTGTTCAGTACCTCTCCAGTACGTACATAATTTAATGATATTTCTCCTGTTTGTTCCTCATCAGGGAAAACTAGGAGGGGAAAGGTAGCTGATCTGAGCTCAGCATCCTGTGTTGGGATCTTCTTAATTTCTCCAGGGTTTTTTCTTTTGCGAGGGACTTTGTCTCTCGAACCTGGTGGGCGTCCTCTTTTTAATTGAGGTATTGCCATTTCTGCTGCCGGTGTATTGCATCCATCTTTGGGGATGTCAATCCTAGCTGGCGTGTTGGCAGCAGGGACGTGTGTTCTGACAATCTTCTGGTTGTCAGTAAATGTATCCGGAAGTAGATGTACAGTGTTCTGAAGATGTAATATCTTCAGGATCTCATCTTCACATTGACTTGTACGTGGATCAAAATGAGACAAAGTTTTTGTGTCCCAAGAAATTGTCTTAGAAGCTTCTGGCTTCTTAGACTGTGTACCCAGTTTAGGAAATAATCCTTCATCAAACTCACAGTTATCAAGACGTGCCTTAAATACGTCACCCGTCGGGGGTTCTAGGTATCTAATTATAGAGGGTGAGTCAAACCCAACATAGATACCTAATCGACGTTGTGGACCCATTTTGGTCCTCTGTGGGGGAGCAATGGGGACGTAAATAGCACAACCAAAAACTCTCAAATGTGAGATATTTGGAGGAGAACCATAAGCGAGCTGCATCGGAGATAGAATATGACCTCCAGAAGGCCGTATTCTAATAAGTGATGCGGCATGCAATATAGCATGACCCCAAGCTTCCACAGTCAACTGTGACTGCATCAACAATGGACGAGCAATCCATTGTAATCTCTTAATAAGAGATTCTGCTAACCCGTTCTGGGTGTGAACATGAGCTACAGGATGTTCAACTTCGATGCCAGTTGCTTGGCAATAGTCTTAAAAATCCTGTGAAGTAAATTCACCCGCATTATCAAGTCTTAATTTTTTGATATGGTTATCAGGGAAATGAGCCCGCAACTTAATTATTTGTGCCAATAGCTTAGAAAAAGCTAAGTTACGGGTGGACAAAAGGCACACATAAGACCATTTAGTAGATGCATCTATAATTACCATAAAGTACCTAAATGGACCACTTGCGGGGTGAATAGGTCCACAAATGTCTCCATGAATTCTCTCTAAGAAGCTAGGAGACTCTAGTCCCACTTTCAAAAGGGATGGTCTCGTTATAAGTTTGCCTTGAAAACAAGGTAGACACGAGTAATCATACTTTTGAAGAATCTTCAGGTTCTGCAGGTTGTGTCCACTGGATTGGCTCATGATTCGTTTCATCATAGCTGATCCTGGGTGACCCAGTCTATTATGCCAAAGTTTAAATTTTGGCGATGAATGACACTTCTGGTGCACAATCATGTTAGCTTCTGTTGATTGAATATGAGTATGATAGAGACCCGACGGGAGTCCCTTGAATCGTTCTAAGATAGTTTTTGAACCATCTTTTAGACGAGTAACATACAGATATTCTGCCTCATTTATTTTATTTGCTTCTAAGTGATATCCGTTTAAACGAATGTCCTTGAAACTTATGAGGTTCCTGTTTGCCATGAAATATAAAAGAGCAGAACAGTTTTATGGGAGGACTGGACTTTTACTTCACGTTACAAACTCGTTTGTACAAAAGAAGCCTAGGGACGAAAACCTAGGTACAACAATCTAAGTACAATTGTTTATTTTTTATTCTGGGGGTGACGATAGAGGCTCGGGAAGGCGACGGCAGCCCTGTCTTACTCCTTGGACGATCGGTATGCAGCCTTGGCTCCTGCGACGAGATGGTTGGCGTTGATGAAGAAATGCTCCTCTTGCTCTCCTCGTATTGCTCTTCTAGCTTCTCTCTCTCTGGATTGATCTCTGTGGATTTTTCTCTCTGATTATTGGGGGAGTGTCTCTCTGTATGTGCGTATCTCTCTCCGTAAGTCACTTTTGCAAGGGAATGGCACCCTCCTATTTATAATAGTGGGGAGCATCATTAGGGTTTGCAATGATTGCCTATTCTCAAAGTGGAGGCGGCCTGGTAAATGATCAATCTGGACCATTAATCATGAGCGTGAAGGATCTGGGCCATTAATGAGGATTATGCCAAATCATGTCAGTTAATAATGTTGATTACAATAAATCCCCATCATGATGATTTGTTGATATCCGCAAATCTGAATGAATCAATTTAATTCATTCTCTTGCCACGTGTCCCAAATCAGTGGGATCTGACCCAAAATTTGATTATCTTTAGGACACGTGTTCTGTCGTCATTGTTGAGCTGCCTGAGGAGCGTTCATATTTAGGCCGCATGAAGGTCGTCATGACTGAGCCGCATGAAAGGTTTTATGACCGAGCCGCATGAATAGTCTCTATACTCGAACCGCATGAAGCTTATCATGACCGAGCCGCATGAATATGTTCATGACCGAGCCGCATGGGGGACTTCATGGCCGAGCTGTTATGAGAGTCTTCATGGCCGAGCCGCATGGGTTTCTTTCACGACCGAACCGCATGGGGGACCTTCATGGTCGAACCGTATAGGTTTCTCTGCGCAGGCCGCATGAACTCGTCTAGACTGGCCGCATAAACTAGTCTCGAAGTTGTGAAGATTTTCTTCAGTTCCCTAGGAAGATGTTGCTCTTGTGTCAGTCATCATGATTACTTTTTGTCAGGGCTGTCAGTTGTCAGCTGTCAGCTGTCAGAGCATTAATTGTCAGCCGTTAGAGCATTAATTGTGTTTGAATGATGCTGGGTACATCCATTCTAAAAAGGCACGTGGCTTCCCTCTGCTGGCCGCATGGAGTCCACTCTGTGATTGAGCCGCATGGGACTCTTTGAGCCGCATGTAGAATGTCTCATAACCGAGCCGCATGAAGGACGTCTCATGACCGAGCCGCATGAGGAATGTCTTATGACCGAGCCGCATGAAGGACGTCTCATGACCGAGCCGTATGAGGAATGTCTTATGACCGAGCCGCATAAAGGACGTCTCATGACCGAGCCGCATGAGGAATGTCTCATGACCGAGCCGCATGAAGGACGTCTCATGACTCGCATGAGGAATGTCTCGATCAGCCCGTGCACTCGCTTTGTGGGCCCGGGTATCCCGAACACACGAGTGCGTAGGTATCATGTTTGCTCCCTGATGTGGGGGCTAATAGAAATACTTGCCCTCGATCTTTGTTTGGAGACACTTGAGAACCACTCTGTCCGTTTGCCGCCGGGGGCTGGACACAGGCGGCTCTGTACAACTTTCCATCAGAGGCCCGCTTAGCGGGACGCTCTTGATGGTCAGAGGTTGGGACAGCTGACTGAGCCCAATGAGCCCGCGCTGCCCTAGACATCTTCTACTTAGCACCCGAAGGTGCATAATAGGAAGAGTCCAAGTTTGGAAGGAGGGAAGAGAAGTTGGTGCTCTTTTCAAAGGAGGTAAGGGGGCTCTATTTATAGAATAGAGTGAGCCCTTTCTTCTTCTCCTTTCCGATGTGGGACTAAAAGCAATATTTTCCATGCTTCTACAGGACCCCCTTCAAAGTTTCCAAATTGCAAATTTGGAATACTTTGAATAAGAAGCATGGAAAGTAGATTTGTTTAGGTGTGGTAATCCAATCAGAGGTAGCATGGACGTGATAGGTTTGGGTACTTCCGCTGGAGATTTTATGTGGACTTATCATCCTTGGCGTACCTTGGTTTTAGGTACGGATAATAAGTTGAGAGAGGGAACCATCATATTTACTCAGAGGTGGTATGGACGTGGTAAATATAAGGTTGATGGTAGAGCTTTCCTACTCAGAGGTGATATGGACATGGTAGGAGTGAACTCGAATGAGGATACATAGAACAACTCAGAGGTGCTATCAACGTGGAAGTTCTATGCATTGGGTGAAAGAACGCTATAGAACAGCTGGGCTCCGAAAGCATGTGATGATGAGGAAAGATGTGGATGTACTAAGGGACCTAGTACGACATTTGTGGTCAGCAGAGGACATTTGTGGGCCTATTATCCTTGGCATACCTTGGTTTTAGGTACGGATAATAAGTTTGATAGGGATACCTAGAACAACTCTGCAGTAGGGCGGATATAGAGGTTCTTGGTATCGGACGAAAGAATGCCATGGAGCAGTGATCAGTTTTCTGTTTTCTTTTACTATTTTTCTTTTCTTTTTGTCAAGGGATGTGATCCCAGATGATGTAGTACTTTGAATCTTGAATAAATGAGCATGTTTTAACTCATCTTCTCTTTCTTGTACTTGTAGTATTTGTAGAATTGGACCTGCTGGAGGATTATTTGTGGACCTGTTACCCTGGACGTACCTTGGTTTTAGGTACGAGTAACAAGTTTTGGAGAGGAATACCTAGAACAACTTCGCGATAAGATAGCTATAGAAGTTTTTAGTATTCGAGAGAATGCCAGGGAGCAACTGGGCTCCCAGGCATGATATGGGAGGGATGGGCGTGTACTGGAGACCCAGTACAGCATCTGTGGTCGACTGAGGACATTTGTGGTCATCAGAGGACATTTATGGTCAACAGAAGACATTTGTGGTCAACAGAGGACGTTTGTGGTCAACAGAGGACATTTGTGGTCAACAGAGGACATTTGTGGTCAACAGAGGACATTTGTGGACCTATTATCCTTGTCGTACTCCGGTTGTGGGTACAGATAATAGGTTGAAAGGGAGCCGACATACTTACTCAGAGGTAATGAGGACATGGCAAGTATGAAGGTTTCTTCTACGGAGCCTTCCCACTCAGAGGTAATGAGGACATGGTAGGAGTGGGCTCAATGAAGAGGGGGTACATAAAACGACTCAGAGGTAATGAGGACATGAAAGTTTTATGTAGGGGTAATTTGTTTTTGGTGGAAGTGAAACGACTCAGAGGTAGCATCGACATGGTCGTTTTTGGAAGTTTGTGGACCCGTTACCCTTTTTGTGTACTAGGAGTGTGGGTAGTGGATCATGAGAGAGGATCTCTTGTAGGAAGAAAGTTCAGAGGTATGATCATACATGACTTGCTATCTGAAAAAGTGACCAGGATGTGAGTTCAGAGGCACCAGCGGGTACATGATCGATGTTGTGAATGTGTGAGTTCAGTGGCGCCAGCGGGCACATGACTCGATAATCTTGGATGTTGTGGATGTGAGTTCAGCGGCACGAGAGGGAACATGACTCGGGAATCTAGAGAGTGGTGAGAGTGAGTTCAACGGTACGAGCGGGTACGTGACTCGTTGATCTGGAAAATATGAGAATGAGTTCAGAGGTACCAGCGGGCACGTGAATCGAATGATTATAGAATGTGGGAATGAGTTCAGAGGTACCAGCAGGTACATGACTCTATACATGGGACCAGAATGTAAGTTCAGTGGTACGGGGAGGTACACAACTGACACTCTGAGATGTCTCGAGGATTTTGTTTCAGACATAATACTTCTTCAGGAACTTGCCGTTGATGGGCAACATGAGCAAGTCTCCATTTTGTTTTGCGAGGCGGTAGGCGCCATTGGAGAATACGGCTTCAATGATGAACGGGCCTTCCCATTTTGGTTGGAATTTACCGGCAGTTTTATGCGTCATAACCATCGGCCTCCGAACCGCCAGAACGAGATCGCCTACTTGGAATGTTCTGACCTTGACCTTCTTGTTGAAAGCTCCAGAGATTCTGGCCTGATATAGTTCGATTCGCTGTTGAGCTAACAGACGTTTCTCGTCTAGGGCCTCCAATTCCTGTAGTCAGCGATGGTGGTTTTCGTCTGTCGTCAACTGATGTGTGAGGGCAACGCGGAGTGAGGGGATCTGAGTCTCTAATGGGAGGACCGCCTTACTCCCGTACACCAGGGAAAATGGTGTATTCCCGGTGGCTGTTCGAACTGTGGTGCGATACGCCCATAAGCATTCGCCGAGCTTCTCGTTCCAGTCGCGCTTGTTAGAAGACACGAATTTCTTGAGTAGCTTAATTATGGTTTTATCGAATGCTTCTGCTAACCTATTGGCTGCTGGGTTGTAGGGTGTCGAAGCAATGTTCTGAATTTGGTGCTTGTCGCAGAACCAATAAAATACGTGGCTTGTGAACTGTGGCCCATTGTCGTGAATGATTCTTTGGGGCAGTCCAAAGCGGTAGATGACATAATGTTTGAGGAAGCTGATCACGTTTGAAGTTTTCACCTCTGGCAATGGGATGGCTTCCGCCCATTTGGAAAAGTAATCGGCGATTGCGAGTATGAATCGGTGTCCTCGGGACGAAGGCAGGGTAATTGGGCCAACGATGTCCATACCCCATGCTTCGAATGGCCAGAAGGCCACAGTCGGATGCAGGAATTCAGATGGCTGGTGGATGAAGTCGGCGTAGATTTGGCAGGCTCTGCACTTTCGTGTATAATCTATTGCGTCTGCAACCATCGTGGGCCAGTAATAGCCCATTCGGCGAAGGCGGTCTTGCAGTTTTGGGCCAGGTTGATGGGCTCCGCAGACACCATCATGGGCCTCGCACACGGCTTCCTTGGCTTCTGTATTTGATAGACACCGAAGCAGCAACCCATCATAGGATCGGCGATACAGCATTTTCGTCTCCGTATCATAGAAAAATTTGAGAGAACGTCTTCTGATTGAAGTAGCTTCCTTCGGATTCGCTGGCAGAATGTCGTATACTACGAAGTCGATGAACGGCTGTCTCCAGTCTGGTGTTTCGTCGATCGAAAGGGCAGAGTAGCTTTCCATGCATTGAACGTTATCCTTAGGACAGACCAGTTCACGGCCTATTATGTCGACCTAATGACGAGCATAATTTGGCACAGCTAGGGAAGCGGCCAAACCAGCTAGGGCATCAGCCTCAATGTTCTGGAGTCTGGGAACATGTTCTATGAAGAATCCTCCCAGAGACGAGATGATGTCGATTGCTATTCGATGATATGGGATCATGTCTTCATGGCGGACCTCGTATGACCCCCGAATCTGATTGACGATTAACTGCGAGTCGCCGTATGCTTCAAGATACTCTACCCCGAGCTCTTTTGCAAGTCGGAGGCCAATGACTAAGGCATTGTGCTCGACCACATTATTTGAACAGGGCTCTGTGAGTAAGTAGGCCCGGTTGATCACTAAGCCGGAGGGAGAAATCAGCACAACTCCAACTCCAGAGACAATGTTGCCTTTGGATCCAGTTCTCGAAGCGCCGTCGAAGAACATTCGCCAGATGGCATCATAGGAGACTGTATTTGAACTGGTGACCTCGTCCGGTATCTCTTCATATACCCTAGTCGTCTCCGAACCTGGATGGGATGCTAGAAAGTCTGCCAGAGCCTGGCCTTTAACAGCCTTTTATGGGAAGAAGATTATGTGGTATGGTGATAGTAATATCACCCAGGTAGCAAGGTAAGAGCTGAGTGCCCCAGGTTTGGTCATGAGGACCCTGAGGGGGCTTGATCGTCAGCGGTTCAGCTGATGGTGCTGAGCGTGGAGCTGTTGGCAGACTAGCAACCCCCAGTTTGGTACTCGATATGGGGCGAGGAGTGGCTGGTTCGCTAGAAGTGTCAGACCTTGCATCGGGGTGACGACCCTTCTTGGGAAGGCGTATCGTCAGTAGCTTGTCGGAGGGATTGAGCTTCTCCGTTTGGGGCTGACCGACTCTCGGCAGTCTGATTGTTAGTGGCCCCGTTGTGGATCTTGGCACTTGGCCAGACCTTGGCAGCCGGATTATCATCTGCTCTTCTCGTGCCGAGAGGCTGATTGCGTCCTTACGCAGAGTGGCGGTAAGGGGTGCAGACCTGCCCGGTTTGCGAGCTTGGAGGTGGATCGTCAGAGGCTCTTCTGATCCTTTGGCTGTCTCGGTACTAGTTTGTACAACTCCTTTACCAAGATGCTTCTTCGATTTTTCGTACAGGCAGGAGTCTGAGTAGTAAGATTCGACCCCTTTGAAGGGATCAATATCAGCAAATTCCGTCCTCACGAAGCCGTGTTTGTCGACATATTTGAAGCACTGGTGCAGTGTGGAAGGCACGATCATATAATCGTGTATCCATGGGCGTCCCAAGAGGATGTTGTAAGAAGTGTCTGCATCTATGACGTAGCAGGTGACTTCGGATTGGAGGTCGCCAATTTGACACTTCAGACGAATCTTCCCAATAGGGTAGCTTCTGCCCGAATTGAAACCGCTGATGGCGGTGCTTGTAGGTGTCAGGCGATGCATTGGGATGCGGCGATGATGTAGCAGACCCTTCGGGATGATGCTTATGGAAGACCCAGGATCAATGTGCATCCGGTCCACCTTTACGTCGCCGATGTATCCAGTATAGTATAACGGGTGATCGTGCAGGTTGGTTTTGATGAGCATATCCTGCGGGGTGAAGACGATATTGGGCATCGCTCCCGTACACGCGCTGTTTTGGAGATCTGCGGGCTGATTGTCTTCCGTGAGGTTGGCCTGAGCCAAGTATGCGTCGGTATTTTGGAGTGCATCGCTCAAGGCCGCGCGAACATCTTTCGAGAGCCTTAGGAGTTCATATAAGGACAATTTGGCCGGTGTATTGGCCAATTGTGCCAAGATATCGAAGTTGTAGGGCCTCTTCAGCCCCTGAGGTGTCTCCTTTCGGAGGGATTTATCGAAGCGAGTCTCCTTCGGCCTAGGCTTGTCGGTCGTCGAAGGCTGAGCCGATCCCGGAGCATCAGTGGTAGTGGGCGGATGATTATCCGTTGAGTTCTTAGCCACGGGCTGAGATTGTGCTCCAGATCGAGTAACAACGGCCGTGACTTCTTCTTCATCTGCCGAGGCGGTGCGGCATGATCTGACTTTTCCACTTCTCTTCTTGTGAATGGGAGGCGTTGTGGACTGAGTCACCTCGTGAACCAGGTCCGGATGGACCCACATAATTTCTCCTCGCAATGTAGTGAGAGGTACTAGGCCGGCAGCTTGATCTCGAGCGGGCGGAAGATTAGCAATTTCCATTGTTGCCAGAGGGATGGGTATAACACCGTCTTGAGTCTCTGTTGGAGGAAAGCTGCCGAATTGTACGGACACCATGTTGGCTGCTACGGTTACCTCCTCAAAATCGATGGCTAGAGCGTTCGAATCGATGAGGTTTTGGATGTACCGTTTTAGTTGGTAGCAGTCGTGTGTAGCATGGTGGACGTAGCGGTGGTAATGGCAGAACTTTGGGTTCTCCAAGTCAGCCGGCCGAGGCTCCCGTCTTGGTGGAGGGAGCTGGATTCTATCTCCTTGTATGAGCATGTCCAAGATAGGCTTGACGTGGCTGTCTTCAAAAGAGTAAGTAATTTGAGGCCATTGTTTGTCTGCTGGTTGTGACTCGGGCTTCTGGGCCGCGTCGGCCACCATAGCCTGCTTGCCTCTGTTGTCCCGATTGTTGGAGGGGCTACCCCCATTGTCGGTGTTGGTGCTGGGACGCTTGCCCTTGTTCTCTCCATCCGAGATATGCAACCCTAGTTTGCGAGCCTTCCTTAATCGTTCCTCGGCACTTGTAGCACTGATGATAAAAGCCTTCCAGTCCTTGAATTGACTTTCGCCCATCCAGAGACTAATTGTTGGGAGCGGTCTCTTTTGGCAGATTTCAATCAAGAAAGAATTCGGATTGCCGGATGGTAACTTCATTGCAGTTTGATGAAATCGCTTAATATAATTCCTCGTCAGCTCTTTCTCTCCTTGGACGACGTCCATGAGGGTAGACATTGTGACGTCCTAGCCTACCTCGTAGAACCTCTCTAAGAACAAGCGTTTGAAGCCAGCGAAGGAGTGGATGCAATTGTCCGGCAGGTTGCGGTACCAGTCGAAGGCGACTCCTTCCAATGCCCCGATGAATAACTGCGTGAGGATAGCGTCATCATGAGGCAGATGGTCGATGGTGACCTCGAAGTAGGTGATGTACCGACTTGCTGAGGTCTTGCCATCATAGGGGTTGATATTGAATGGCTTATATCTTGGTGGGAATGGAACATCCCTCTATTCAGCAGGATATGGTTGCCGTATTCTGAAGTCTTGAGAGTTTTCTCGGGCGTGGAATATGTCTCGAAGCTCTTGAACTTCTCTTATTACTTCTCGGGTCTCATCTGTCGCAGTAGGAGCCGTTACTTCGGGAGGATTATTGTCCGGGTTTGGTGCCGCTGAATTTGAATCTATATTATTTGTGGGACCCACGCTTGTTTGGCCAGGTGTCACCCCTTGCAGAGTAGGAAGAGCCGCTTTGATCTCGTCTACAGACTTGACCAAGGCATGCAGTATGGCCTCCAAAGTGTCGATGTGTTGGCGATCACTGGAACCACCTTGATTGTTGTCCGTCATGAATACCGTCCTTACGTGAGGAGTGACGGAAGGGACAGTGGAGGGTGTGCCCTCTGAGTCATACCCGTGCATCGAGAAATCATCGGGGTAGGTGGGAATATTCTCTTCGGGTTCGGACTCGGAAGGAACAGTACCCCCAGCTTCGGAGCTTGCTTCATCTTGAGAGTCATGGACGTCATCGGGGACGTCGGCATCTGTTGTACCTGACGGGAGGGTTGTTTCCCTAGGCTCATCTCCCTGAAACATCAGATTGTCGTGGATGTTCGGAGGAGTGCTACCCCCAGCTCCCTCGACCCTCAGCGGTGCGGACGATGAATCTCCCATTGCAGCAGATTTTGTCTTTGAATGGGTATTTTGGTATACTCCGGTGGAGGGCAACCGTTTAGCCGTCAATTTCTTAGCTGTAGTGGTTGATATTTTCGGACTGGAGATGCTTGTCTTCTTCCCTCTCCCCTCGGCGGGGATTTTCTGCACGGAATTGCAGGAGACAACAGGAGGTGCCTCGTCCTCCGAGCTCGGATGCTGTAATCTTTGGAAGACGGACGACCGGTCTTCCGTCACTGCCGTGTTGTTGCAGCAGCAGTTGACGATGATCTGGGTGCAGTGACGTCCATGTGAGGACTCTTTGCACGTCGAGGCCCCTTCTCTTTCCTTGCATTTGTGGAGGATAGCCTCACGCAGGTCAGAGGAACCACTTTGTCCGTTTACCGCTGGGGACTGGACTCGAGCGGTCCTATACAACTTCCCATCAGAGGCCCGCGTGATAATCAGTGGGACGCCCCGATAGTCGGAGGTTGGGGCAGCTGTCTGGGCTTGATGAGCCCGCGCTGCCCTAGACTTCTTCTTCTTAGCACTTGTGGGTGCATAATAAGAAGAGTCCAAGTTGAATACCACAGAGTCTGGCTTATCATCCAGAGAATCATCAGGGTTCGGACCGTACGAGAGACGGTCAAAAACTGATCGAGAGGAGCATGGAGCGGATGCTATGCGACTGGGATTGGAAATCGTGCAGGCTGTCTGCATGCGGTTGTCTTCTGCCGTCGGATGAGTTCTTATGCGGCTAGGAGTCACGATCGTGCAGGCTGACCACATGCGGTTGGCATCTGTGGCCGTATGGGTTTTTTGCAAACGATTGACTTTGATAGCCGTATGAGTCTCATCCATGCGGTCGGCGGATGTAGCCGCATGGGCTTTCTCCCTGCGGCTAATACCCTTCTGCGGCTCAGATCGCGCAGAGTTCCTCTTTGCCCCTGCAAGTCCAGCATCATAGTGTTTTCATCTGCCGGACTTGGGGACAGCAGAGTTGTCTACGATCTGAAGTGGGGCCGCAGGAGAGTCCTTTTTGCCGTCTTGAGCCACAGAGGGTATCCCATCGAGGGCTTGAGGAGGAGCAAATGATTTTGACCCTTATCTACTAGGTCTATTATACATTTCTATTGAATTCTATTTTCATATTATGCTTCTCTTTTAAATTTCTTGAAAAATGATATTTATTCTTACATTTGACAAAGAAAATTTTACGAAGTCTCTCCGAATAGGCTCACCTATTTGGGTATGATGTCAGAAAGAACTTGAGGCTTGGTTCTTAAGAGGTCCCCGATGACCCTCCTCCCTCATTTTTCCACCTGGTCATATTCACGTAGAGCTACCGAAAGGGGATGACCGAATATATATATATTTTTTGCTCAAATTGTATTTATAAATTATGCATTTTTGCAAGAAACTTATTGACCTCTCTATATCGGTCCGTCGATCGATATAAGAGATTTTTTTTTAAAAACAAAAATTGTATTTCAAAACTGTTGTTTTAATTACGATTGTTTGTTGTTATTTTTTCATAGATCTATAGATGATGTGTGAATGCCTTGTGGACAGCGCCTCGACGCACACAATCCTTCGAGAAAAAAGCTATTTTTATAGCTTATATAATTATGACGGTCCCGTTATTACGATATCAGGACTATCAAACATAATAGAAGGATCTGGTGAAGCAATTATATTGCTCCCAAATAAAACAAGACTAATAATAGAAGATGCACTATTCTCTCCTAAATCAAATAGGAACCTCATAAGTTTCAAGGACATTCGTTTAAACGGATATCACTTAGAAACAAATGAAATAAATGAGGCAGAATATCTGTATGTTACTCGTCTAAAAGATGGTTCAAAAACTATCTTAGAACGATTCAAGGGACTCCCGTCAGGTCTCTATCATACACATATTCAATCAACAAAAGCTAACATGATTGTGCACCAGAAGTGTCATTTATCGCCAAAATTTAAACTTTGGCATAATAGACTGGGTCACCCAGGATCAGCTACGATGAAACGAATCATGAGCCAATCCAGTGGACACAACCTGCAGAACCTGAAGATTCTTCAGAAGTATGATTACTCGTGTCTACCATGTTTTCAAGGCAAACTTATAACGAGACCATCCCTTTTGAAAGTGGGACTAGAGTCTCCTAGCTTCTTAGAGAGAATTCATGGAGACATTTGCGGACCTATTCACCCCGCAAGTGGTCCATTTAGGTACTTTATGGTACTTATAGATGCATCTACTAAATGGTCTTATGTGTGCCTTTTGTCCACCCGTAACTTAGCTTTTTCTAAGCTATTGGCACAAATAATTAAGTTGCGGGCTCATTTCCCCGATAACCATATCAAAAAATTAAGACTTGATAATACGGGTGAATTTACTTCACAGGTTTTTCAAGACTATTGCCAAGCAACTGGCATCGAAGTTGAACATCCTGTAGCTCATGTTCACACCCAGAACGGGTTAGCAGAATCTCTTATTAAGAGATTACAATGGATTGCTCGTCCATTGTTGATGCAGTCACAGTTGACTGTGGAAGCTTGGGGTCAAGCTATATTGCATACCGCATCACTTATTAGAATACGGCCTTCTGGAGGTCATATTCTATCTCCGATGCAGCTCGCTTATGGTTCACCTCCAAATATCTCACATTTGAGAGTTTTTGGTTGTACTGTGTACGCCCCCATTGCTCCCCCACAGAGGACCAAAATGGGTCCACAACGTCGATTAGGTATCTATGTTGGGTTTGACTCACCCTCTATAATTAGATACCTAGAACCCCTGGCGGGTGACGTATTTAAGGCACATCTTGACAACTGTGAGTTTGATGAAGGATTTTTTCCTAAACTGGGCACACAGTCTAAGAAGCCAGAAGCTTCTAAGACAATTTCTTGGGACACAAAAACTTTGTCTCATTTTGATCCACGTACAAGTCAATGTGAAGATGAGATCCTGAAGATATTACATCTTCAGAACACTGTACATCTACTTCCGGATATATTTACTGACAACCAGAAGATTGTCAGATAACACATCCCTGCTGCCAACACGCCAGCTAGGATTGACATCCCTAAAGATGGATGCAATCCACCGGTAGCAGAAATGGCAATACCTCAATTAAAAAGAGGACGCCCACCAGGTTCGAGAGACAAAGTCCCTCGTAAAAGAAAAAACCCTGGAGAAATTAAGAAGATCCCAACACAGGATGCTGAGCTCAGATCAGCTACCTCTCCCCTCCTAGTTTCCCCTGAAGAGGAACAAACAGGAGAAATATTATTAAATTATGTACGTACTGGAGAGGTACTGAACAGAAAAAGCACAGTCGTCCTTAGGATCATGTAACTCATGACCCTTGGGTTGTGTAACTCATGACCCTTGGGTTGCCCCTTATACCTATATATATGGCCCTTGCCATATGATGAAATGAGAAGAAGAAATATACTATTCTACAATATCTAGTTTCCCTTCAAATACGTTATCAGCACGATTGCTGAAGCAAGGAGAATCGACGTCCAGATCTCGACGTCATCCTTCCTTTTTTCCTAGTCGATCCGACCAGAGGCTGGTAACACTCCTTAAATTTTTTTTTTCACAAATTAATTGTTTGAATGAAAATTAGCAATATATATATCTAACAATCTAAGAGTGATATTCTTTATATTGCTAACGTTCAAAACAAATTTGCTTCTTATTAAAACAAATATTGTTCACTGTACAACAAATTGACTTATTGTTAGACCAACTTGTTGTTGAACAAATTGCCTTGCTGTTAAACCAATTGTTACTATTTTGTACAACAATTTTTGTTACTTGCTTGTGTACTCATTACTACTTACTCTTCTGTGTACATCTCATTAAAAAAAAAATTACTTACTGTAATATTGACAGGGAATTACATCTCATCAAATATATAATTATAAATTATTTACCTGAAATAAAGTAGTATTTATAATTATATATAAATAATTAAATATTAACTTATAAATTATTACAAATGAAATAATTTAATAATATTTATTAAATTTATTATTTCATTATATTCATAAAATATTAATATTACCGTATATTTTTAAAATACTAATAATTTAAAAATACGTTCATAATAATTAAATATATACTAAAATAATTAAATATTATTTTAATTAATAATATTTTATAATTATTTATTAATAAAATTTAATTATAGCTATTAAATTATAATATTATTTTTAATATATTATTAATATTATATTTAATTATTAATATTATTTAATAATTAAAATATTATAATATTTTAATTACTTTAATAATAAAATAATATTAATAATTATTTTATTTAACTAATAATTATCCATGTTATTTATTTTAATAACTATAATATATTATTTAAATAGTTATTAAATAATTATTTAATATAGTATAATATATTATGTACTAGTATTTAATGAATAACTAATAATATTACTAATATTAAATAATTATTATACTATTTAATCATATTTTATAGTTATTAATTATTTTTAGAGTTAATATATTATACCTCAGATTAGGTATCTTCTATTTAAGACCTAATAATTCAATATATTAAATACTAATAATTCATAATTAAATATAACAAAACATATCATTATTTAATAATTCTTTAGAATATCTAAGGAAATTAACTCAATATTTTTTTTTTGGCATGATTGATCTAAAGATAAAATGGCCGGAAAAAAAAAAATAGCGAGTGTCGATTTCGTAGTACTAGACGCTGCCGAAAAAATATATTTGAGCTGGCACGTGGACCTGAAGTTCCATTTACGTGCCCAGGGCTTATTAGCCACCATTTCAACTCCTCTCCCATCGGCTCCGGCCACTGGTAGTGTCAATTTCTTGATAAATGTGAATTTCTTGAAAAATGATATTTATTCTTACATTTGACAAAGAAAATTTTACGAAGTCTCTCCGAATAGGCTCACCTATTTGGGTATGATGTCAGAAAGAACTTGAGGCTTGATATTTAATTGGTCCCCGGTGACCTCCCTCCCTCATTTTCTCGCCTGGTCATATTCACGTAGAGCTACCGAAAGGAGTTGACCGAATATTTTTTTTCCTCAAATTGTATTTATAAATTATGCATTTTTGTAAGCAACTTATTGACCTCTCTATATCGGCCCATCGATCGATATAAGAGAATTATTTTTTAAAACAAAAATTGTATTTCAAAACTGTTGCTTTAATTATGATTGTTTGTTGTTACTTTTTCATAGATCTATAGATGAAGTGTGAATGCCTTGTGGACAGCAATTTATAATATAAATATAAATATTATTTATAATATTATTAATAATTATTAATATATATATTTATAATATCTTATATCACATTAAAATTGTTTTATTTATAATATAATTATTTATAATTATATTAATAAATAAATTATTAAAAAATAATTATTAATAATTATTAATAATATATATTATTAATTCTTTATGTCCAATGATCGAACGTCCAAATAATAAAAGAATTTATAATTATTTTATTAATAATTATAAATAATTATTTGAATAATTATATATAATACCTAATATTATTTCATAATATTAATAATTAATATATTTAAAACCTGTGGGATATAAATTTATATATTTCAGGTAAAATAATTATATTAATAATTAAAATACATAATTATTTAATATAAATACTACTTTATTTAATTATATATAAATACACACCAAGTAGAAGATACCTAATCTGAGGTAATCGACACTTTAAATATAGTATTATTTAAAGTGGAGTCCCTCATTTTCCCGCCTAGTCATATTCACGTAGAGCTACCGAAAGGGGATGACATAATATATATTTTTTTTTGCTCAAATTGTATTTATAAATTATGTATTTTTACAAGCAACTTATTGACCTCTCTATATCGGTCCGTCGATCGATATAAGAGATTTTTTTTTAAAAACAAAAATTGTATTTCAAAACTGTTGTTTTAATTACGATTGTTTGTTGTTATTTTTTCATAGATCTATAGATGATGTGTGAATGCCTTGTGGACAGCGCCTCGATGCACACAATCCTTCGAGAAAAAAGCTATTTTTATAGCTTATATAATTATGACGGTCCCGTTATTACGATATCAGGACTATCAAACATAATAGAAGGATCTGGTGAAGCAATTATATTGCTCCCAAATAAAACAAGACTAATAATAAAAGATGCACTATTCTCTCCTAAATCAAATAGGAACCTCATAAGTTTCAAGTACATTCGTTTAAACGGATATCACTTAGAAACAAATGAAATAAATGAGGCAGAATATCTGTATGTTACTCGTCTAAAAGATGGTTCAAAAACTATCTTAGAACGATTCAAGGGACTCCCGTCGGGTCTCTATCATACTCATATTCAATCAACAGAACCTAACATGATTGTGCACCAGAAGTGTCATTCATCGCCAAAATTTAAACTTCGGCATAATAGACTGGGTCACCCAGGATCAGCTATGATGAAACGAATCATGAGCCAATCCAGTGGACACAACCTGCAGAACCTGAAGATTCTTCAGAAGCATGATTACTCGTGTCTACCTTGTTTTCAAGGCAAACTTATAACGAGACCATCCCTTTTGAAAGTGGGACTAGAGTCTCCTAGCTTCTTAGAGAGAATTCATGGAGACATTTGCGGACCTATTCACCCCGCAAGTGGTCCATTTAGGTACTTTATGGTACTTATAGATGCATCTACTAAATGGTCTTATGTGTGCCTTTTGTCCACCCGTAACTTAGCTTTTTCTAAGCTATTGGCACAAATAATTAAGTTGCGGGCTCATTTCCCCGATAACCATATCAAAAAATTAAGACTTGATAATGCGGGTGAATTTACTTCACAGGTTTTTCAAGACTATTGCCAAGCAACTGGCATCGAAGTTGAACATCCTGTAGCTCATGTTCACACCCAGAACGGGTTAGCAGAATCTCTTATTAAGAGATTACAATGGATTGCTCGTCCATTGTTGATGCAGTCACAGTTGACCGTGGAAGCTTGGGGTCATGCTATATTGCATGCCGCATCACTTATTAGAATACGGCCTTCTGGAGGTCATATTCTATCTCTGATGCAGCTCGCTTATGGTTCACCTCCAAATATCTCACATTTGAGAGTTTTTGGTTATGCTATTTACGTCCCCATTGCTCCCCCACAAGGGACCAAAATGGGTCCACAACGTTGATTAGGTATCTATGTTGGGTTTGACTCACCCTCTATAATTAGATACCTAGAACCCCTGACGGGTGACGTATTTAAGGCACGTCTTGATAACTGTGAGTTTGATGAAGGATTATTTCCTAAACTGGGCACACAGTCTAAGAAGCCAGAAGCTTCTAAGACAATTTCTTGGGACACAAAAACTTTGTCTCATTTTGATCCACGTACAAGTCAATATGAAGATGAGATCCTGAAGATATTACATCTTCAAAACACTGTACATCTACTTCCGGATACATTTACTGACAACCAGAAGATTGTCAGATCACACGTCCCTGCTGCCAACACGCCAGCTAGGATTGACATCCCCAAAGATGGATGCAATCCACCGGCAGCAGAAATGGCAATACCTCAATTAAAAAGAGGACGCCCACCAGGTTCGAGAGACAAAGTCCCTCGTAAAAGAAAAAACCCTGGAGAAATTAAGAAGATCCCAACACAGGATGCTGAGCTCAGATCAGCTACCTCTCCCCTCCTAGTTTCCCCTGAAGAGGAACAAACAGGAGAAATATCATTAAATTATGTACGTACTGGAGAGGTACTGAACAGAAAAAGCACAGTCATCCTTGGGATCATGTAACTCATGACCCTTGGGTTGTGTAACTCATGACCCTTGGGTTGCCCCTTATACCTATATATGGCCCTTGCCATATGATGAAATGAGAAGAAAAAATATACTATTCTACAATATCTAGTTTCCCTTCAAACACGTTATCAGCACGATTGCTGAAGCAAGGAGAATCGACGTCCAGATCTCGACGTCATCCTTCCTTTTTTCCTAGTCGATCCGACTAGAGGCTGGTAACACTCCTTAAATTTTTTTTTCACAAATTAATTGTTTGAATGAAAATTAGCAATATATATATCTAACAATCTAAGAGTGATATTCTTTATATTGCTAACGTTCAAAACAAATTTGCTTCTTATTAAAACAAATATTGTTCACTGTACAACAAATTGACTTATTGTTAGACCAACTTGTTGTTGAACAAATTGCCTTGCTGTTAAACCAATTGTTACTATTTTGTACAACAATTTTTGTTACTTGCTTGTGTACTCATTACTACTTACTGTTCTGTGTATATTTCATTAAAAAAAATTACTTACTGTAATATTGACAGGGAATATAAGAAATGTTGGTATGTTGCAAGAAATTGTTTTGTATTGTGCCAACTATCTTGGCCTCTCAGCTTCTAGACTGATATACCATGCTAAATTAACATGCACTCACATATTTATCAGCTACCAGTAGTCGAGTAAGTCCAGGCGTCGTCAAGACAAACATGGAAATAAAAAAATATTTCTGAAGTCGCACAGTCATGAACTGCATGTTTATAGAAGATTGACAGAGGAAAAATTTATACTTTTCCATTGTCGCCTTTAAAAAAATTTTTTTTAGCTTATCACGTTATCATCAAATGGAGTAAGTCATTTACTTTTATCAGAGTTTGGCTTAATACTATATCAAATTGCTATACCTTAAGTATGCCAAAATTAGTTCCAACTTTTGAATGTGACATAAACAATTTTCTAAGTCACTTCAGAGTAAAGCAGTGAGAAGAAAAGTGTTTATTTTTTCTTCAGAGTATCATGCAATCATATTGACAGATTGCATATTAGCTTCTGGACTGAACTGTTTTATTAAGCACCGTGGTATTTTTATTATGAGCTTTGTAACATTTATTATTATGCATAAATATTTAATTTTAATTTATGCATGTTTTCAAATGATAGATAAAATGGCCAAAATAGCGAGTGTCGATTTCGAAGTACTAGATGCTGCTGGAAAAAATTATTTGAGCTGGCACGTGGACTTGAAGTTCCACTTACGTGCCCAGGGCTTATTAGCCACAATTTCAACTCCTCTTCCATCGGCTCCGGCCACTGGTACGAGAAATACAACAGACACTGCTGTGGTTGTTTTTACAGTGAAAGTCTCTGATATAGATAAGGTGAAAGCCATTATCTACATCAGGAGACACATTGATCGGACCCTGAAGGCCGAATACCTCACTGTAGAAGACCCAAAGGAATTGTGGACTGCACTGGAGGACCGCTATAAACATCAAAAAGATGTAATCCTCCCACGTGCAAGGTATGAGTGGGAAAACCTTCGACTTCAGGACTTTAAGTCCGTAGCTGAGTACAACTCAGCTCTCCATAATATCACCTTACGCCTGAAGTTGTGTGGTAAAGAAGTCTCGGAGTATCGCATGTTGGAAAAAACTTATACATCCTTCCACGAGAAGGACGCAATCCTCATGCAACAGTACCGTGAATGAAAGTTCAAAAAGTACTCTGAATTGTACTCCACCCTGATGATGGCAGAGCAAAACAAAGAACTTCTCTTGGCCACTCATAACCTATGCCCTGCAGGCTCAGCTCCTCTCCCAGAAACTCATTTTTCTTCCAAGAAGCAGAAGAAAAATAAGGACAGATCTAACATGGAGAATGCCCATAAGAGGCCGGCCAGAAGTCCACCCCAGAACAACTTTCATCCCTAGAGCAGCAAAAGTGGGGCAAAGAAAAAGTGGAAGAAGACCACAGAACTGATGTCCATTCCCAAGAAAAATTGGGAGGACAAATGCCATAAATGTGGCATGACTGGACACTGGTCCAGAAACTGTCACACCCCGCGACATCTACAAAATCTGTATCAAGCGAGCCAGAAGTCTCAAGTTGAAACAAATCTGGTAGAAAAGCAGCCGTCTACTCAGTTCTCGATGGAAGACTTCGAGAACGACGACCTACTCGACTAGAGCTACTATTTTATTTCATGCTTTTAAAAACTTGTTGCCGCATTTTCATATTATGCTTCTCTTTTAAATTTCTTGAAAAATGATATTTATTCTTACATTTGACAAAAAATTTTTTACGGAGTCTCTCTGAATAGGCTCACCTATTTGGGTATGATGTCAGAAAGAACTTGAGGCTTGGTATTTAATTGGTCCCGGGTGACCTTCCTCCTTCATTTTTCTGCCTGGTCATATTTATGTAGAGCTACCGAAAGGGGATGATCGAATATTATTTTTTGCTCAAATTGTATTTATAAATTATGCATTTTTGCAAGCAACTTATTGACCTCTCTATATCGGTCCGTCGATCGATATAAGAGAATTTTTTTTAAACAAAAATTGTATTTCAAAACCGTTGTTTTAATTACGATGGTTTGTTATTGTTTTTTCATTGATCTATAGATGAAGTGTGAATGCCTTGTGGACAGCGCCTCGACGCACACAATCCTTCGAGAAAAAAGTTATTTTTATAGCTTATATGATTATGACGGTCCCATTATTATGATATCAGGACTATCAAACATAATAGAAGGATCTGGTGAAGCAATTATATTGCTCCCAAATAAAACAAGACTAGTAATAAAAGATGCACTATTCTCTCCTAAATCAAGTAGGAACCTCATAAGTTTTAAGGACATTCGTTTAAACGGATATTACTTAGAAACAAATGAAATAAATGAGGCAGAATATCTGTATGTTACTCGTCTAAAAGATGGTTCAAAAACTATCTTAGAACGATTCAAGGGACTCCCGTCGGGTCTCTATCATACTCATATTCAATCAATAGAAGCTAACATGATTATGCACCAGAAGTGTCATTCATCGCCAAAATTTAAACTTTGGCATAATAGACTGGGTCACCCAGGATCAGCTATGATGAAACGAATCATAAGCCAATCCAGTGGACACAACCTGCAGAACCTAAAGATTCTTCAGAAGTATGATTACTCCTGTCTACCTTGTTTTCAAGGCAAAATTATAACGAGACCATCCCTTTTGAAAGTAGGACTAGAGTCTCCTAGCTTCTTAGAGAGAATTCATGGAGACATTTGCGGACCTATTCACCCCGCAAGTGGTCCATTTAGGTACTTTATGGTACTTATCGATGCATCTACTAAATGATCTTATGTGTGCCTTTTGTCCACCCGCAACTTAGCTTTTTCTAAGCTATTGGCACAAATAATTAAGTTGCGGGCTCATTTCCCCGATAACCATATCAAAAAATTAAGACTTGATAATACGGGTGAATTTACTTCACAGGTTTTTCAAGACTATTGCCAAGCAACTGCATCGAAGTTGAACATCCTGTAGCTCATGTCCACACCCAGAACGGGTTAGCAGAATCTCTTATTAAGAGATTACAATGGATTGCTCGTCCATTGTTGATGCAGTCACAGTTGACTGTGGAAGCTTGGGGTCATGCTATATTGCATGCCGCATCACTTATTAGAATACGGCCTTCTGGAGGTCATATTCTATCTCTGATGCAGCTCGCTTTTGGTTCACCTCCAAATATCTCACATTTGAGAGTTTTTGTTTGTGCTATTTACGTCCCCATTGCTCCCCCACAGAGGACCAAAATGGGTCCACAACGTCGATTAGGTATCTATGTTGGGTTTGACTCACCCTCTATAATTAGATACCTAGAACCCCTGACATGTGACGTATTTAAGACACGTCTTGATGACTGTGAGTTTGATGAAGGATTACTTCCTAAACTGGGCACACAGTCTAAGAAGCCAGAAGCTTCTAAGACAATTTATTGGGACACAAAAACTTTGCCTCATTTTGATCTGCGTACAAGTCAATATGAAGATGAGATCCTGAAGATATTACATCTTCAGAACACTGTACATCTACTTCCGGATACATTTACTGACAACCAAAAGATTATCAGATCACACGTCCCTGCTGCTAACACGCCAGCTAGGATTGACATCCCCAAAGATGGATGCAATCTGCCGGCAACAGAAATGGCAATACCTCAATTAAAAAGAGGACGCCTACCAGGTTCGAAAGACAAAGTCCCTCGTAAAAGAAAAAACCCTAGAGAAATTAAGAAGATCCCAACACAGGATGCTGAGCTCAGATCAGCTACCTCTCCCCTCCTAGTTTCCACTGAAGAGGAACAAACAGAAGAAATATCATTAAATTATGTACGTACTGGAGAGGTACTGAACAGAAAAAGCACAGTCGTCGACGACGATTTTTCGTTCAATATTGCCGTTCACGTCACTGAAAATGATGATGACATCGATCCACGGTCTCTAGCAGAATGTAAACGCAGAGGCGATTGGCCAAAGTAGAACGAGGCAATAGGAGTAGAGCTGGACTCACTCTTGAAACGTGAAGTCTTTGGACCTGTAGTCCAAACACCTGAAGGTGTAAAACCTGTGGGATATAAATGGATCTTCACAAGAAAAAGAAATGAACACAACATAGTTGTGCGCTACAAAGCACGCCATGTAGCACAAGGTTTCTCCCAGAAACCGGGAATAGATTATGAAGAAACATATTCTCCGGTCATGGATGGGAATACCTTCAGATTCCTGATCAGCCTCTCTTCTATGAAAAGCCAAAAAATACAGCTCATGGACGTTGTGACTGCATATCTTTATAGAAATATAGATAAAAATATCTATATGAAACTCCCTGAAGGATATAAAATTTCACCAGAGAAAACAGATAGACCTCGAGACACCTATTCTGTAAGGTTACAAAGATCATTGTACGGTCTTAAACAATCAGGAAAAATGTGGTATAACAGACTAAGTGAGTTTCTTGCTACACAAGGATTTACTAATGATAAAGTCTGCCCGTGTATCTTTATAAAAAGATCAGGAACAGGATTTGTTATAGTCGCCGTTTATGTCGATGATTTAAATCTCATTGGATCTCCTGCAGAGATCACTGAGATATCTGAAAGCCTTAAGACAACTTTTGAAATGGAAGTCCTAGGGAAAACAAAGTATTGTCTTGGCTTACAGATCGAACACCTAAAGGGTGGTATCCTGTTACACCAATCTACATATACACGAAGATTACTTAAACAATTTCACATGGATAAATGCCATCCCCTTAGTACACCAATGGTCATTCGATCATTGGACGTAAAGAAGGACCATTTCCGTCCACTGGAAGAGGGGAAGGAATTATTAGATCCTGAAGTACCTTACCTAAGTGCCATTGGGGCACTACTCTATATAGCTAACTGTACGCGTCCTGATATAGCATTTTCAGTTAACTTATTAGCCAGTTATAGTGCAGTGCCCACAAAGTGCCACTAGAATGGAGTGAAGCATCTTTTGCGCTACCTCCAAGGGTCTATAGACCTAGGACTATACTACCCGAATAGTGGGTCTCCCACTTTACTTGGTTATTCACATGCAGGTTATAGATCAGATCCCTACACAGAGAAATCACAAACTGGATTTGTATTTACTTTCGGTGGAACGACTATCTCCTGGAGGTCCGTCAAACAGACCAGTGTGGCTATCTCATCCAACCATTCTGAACTCCTGGCAATCCATGAAACAAGCAAGGAGTGTGTTTGGCTTCGCTCCGTCATTCAGCACATTTTGGCATCTACTAGCCTAAAGACTGGTGAACTTGAGCCTACTACCCTTTTTGAAGATAATGCAGCATGCGTAGCTCAACTTCAGAAAGGATACATAAAGAATGACAAGACGAAGCACATATCCCCCAAATTATTCTGGACGCACGACCTTCAAGAGAAGGAACAAGTCAAAATACAACAAATTCAATCTTATAATAACTTAGCAGATTTGTTTACCAAAACACTGCCATGATGTACTTTTGTAAAGCTTGTAAGAGGAATAGGGATGAGGCAACTAAAAGACCTGCAAGCCTGAAGCTTGTATAGATCAGGGGGAGTAAAACTATAGGATTGTACTCTTTTTCCTTAGGACTGATGGTTTTTCCCACTGGGTTTTCCACAGCCAAGGTTTTAATGAGGCAAACCAAGTAAAGTGGGAGACCCACTATTCGGGTAATATAGTCCTAGGTCTATAGACCCTTGGAGGTAGCGCAGAAGATGCTTCACTCCATTCCAGTGGCGCTTTCTGGGCGCTGCACTGTATCTGGCTAATAAGTTAACTGAAAATGCTATATCAGGATGCGTACAGTTAGCTATATAGAGTAGTGCCCCAATGGCACTTAGGTAAGGTACTTCAGGACCTAATAATTCCTTCCCCTCTTCCAGTGGACGGAAAGGGTCCTTCTTTACGTCCAATGATCGAACGACCATTGGTGTACTAAGGGGATGGCATTTATCCATATAGAATTGTTTAAGTAATCTTCGTGTATATGTAGATTGGTGTAACAGGATACCATCCTTTAGGTGTTCGATCTGTAAGCCAAGACAATACTTTGTTTTCCCTAGGTCTTCCATTTCAAAAGTTGTCTTAAGGCTTTCAGATATCTCAGTGATCTCTGCAGGAGATCCAATAAGATTTAAATCATCGACATAAACGGCGACTATAACAAATCCTGTTTCCGATCTTTTTATAAAGATACACGGGCAGACTTTATCATTAGCAAATCCTTGCGTAGCAAGAAACTCACTTAGTCTGTTATACCACATTTTTCCTAATTGTTTAAGACCGTACAATGATCTTTGTAACCTTACAGAATAGGTGTCCCGAGGTCTATCTGTTTTCTCTGGTAAAATTTTATATCCTTCAGGGAGTTTCATATAGATATCTTTATCTATATTTCCATAAAGATATGCAGTCACAACGTCCATGAGCTGCATTTCTTGGCTTTTCAGAGAAGAGAGGCTGATCAGGAATCTGAAGGTATTCCCATCCATGACCGAAGAATATGTTTCTTCATAATCTATTCCCGGTTTCTGGGAGAAACCTTGTGCTACAAGGCGTGCTTTGTAGCGCACAACTATGTTGTGTTCATTTCTTTTTCTTGTGAAGATCCATTTATATCCTACAGGTTTTACACCTTCAGGTGTTTGGACTACAGGTCCAACGACTTCACGTTTCAAGAGTGAGTCCAGCTCTACTCCTATTGCCTTGTTCCACTTTGGCCAATCGCCTCTGCGTTTACATTCTGCTAGAGACCGTGGATCGATGTCATCGTCATTTTCAGTGACGTGAACGGCAATATTGAACGAAAAATCGTCGTCGACGACTGTGCTTTTTCTGTTCAGTACCTCTCCAGTATGTACATAATTTAATGATATTTCTCCTGTTTGTTCCTCTTCAGGGGAAACTAGGAGGGGAGAGGTAGCTGATCTGAGCTCAGCATCCTGTGTTGGGATCTTCTTAATTTCTCCAGGGTTTTTTCTTTTACGAGGGACTTTGTCTCTCGAACCTGGTGGGCGTCCTTTTTTTAATTGAGGTATTGCCATTTCTGTTGCCGGCGGATTGCATCCATCTTTGGGGATGTCAATCCTAGCTGGCGTGTTGGCAGCAGCGACATGTGATCAGACAATCTTCTGGTTGTCAGTAAATGTATCCGGAAGTAGATGTACAGTGTTCTGAAGATGTAATATCTTCAGGATCTCATCTTCACATTGACTTGTACGCGGATGAAAATGAGACAAAGTTTTTGTGTCCCAATAAATTGTCTTAGAAGCTTCTGGCTTCTTAGACTGTGTGCCCAGTTTAGGAAATAATCCTTCATCAAACTCACAGTCATCAAGACGTGCCTTAAATACGTCACCCGTCAGGGGTTCTAGGTATCTAATTATAGAGAGTGAGTCAAACCCAACATAGATACCTAATCGACATTGTGGACCCATTTTGGTCCTCTGTGGGGGAGCAATGGGGACGTAAACAGCACAACCAAAAACTCTCAAATGTGATATATTTGGAGGTGAACCATAAGCGAGCTGCATCGGAGATAGAATATGACCTCCAGAAGGCCGTATTCTAATAAGTGATGCGGCATGCAATATAGCATGACCCCAAGCTTCCACAGTCAACTTTGACTGCATCAACAATGGACGAGCAATCCATTGTAATCTCTTAATAAGAGATTCTGCTAACCCGTTCTGGGTGTAAACATGAGCTACAGGATGTTCAACTTCGATGCAGTTGCTTGGCAATAGTCTTGAAACACCTGTGAAGTAAATTCACCCGCATTATCAAGTCTTAATTTTTTGATATGGTTATCGGGGAAATGAGCCCGCAACTTAATTATTTGTGCCAATAGCTTAGAAAAAGCTAAGTTGCGGGTGGACAAAAGGCACACATAAGACCATTTAGTAGATGCATCGATAAGTACCATAAAGTACCTAAATGGACCACTTGCGGGGTGAATAGGTCCGCAAATGTCTCCATGAATTCTTTCTAAGAAGCTAGGAGACTCTAGTCCTACTTTCAAAAGGGATGGTCTCGTTATAATTTTACCTTGAAAACAAGGTAGACAGGAGTAATTATACTTCTGAAGAATCTTCAGGTTCTGCAGGTTGTGTCCACTGGATTGACTTATGATTCGTTTCATCATAGCTGATCCTGGGTGACCCAGTCTATTATGCCAAAGTTTAAATTTTGGCGATGAATGACACTTCTGGTACATAATCATGTTAGCTTATGTTGATTGAATATGAGTATGATAGAGACCCGACGGGAGTCCCTTGAATCGTTCTAAGATAGTTTTTGAACCATCTTTTAGACGAGTAACATACAGATATTCTACCTCATTTATTTCATTTGTTTCTAAGTAATATCCGTTTAAACGAATGTTCTTAAAACTTATGAGGTTCCTACTTGATTTAGGAGAGAATAGTGCATCTTTTATTACTAGTCTTGTTTTATTTGGGAGCAATATAATTGCTTCACCAGATCCTTCTATTATGTTTGATAGTCCTGATATCGTAATAACGGGACTGTCATAATCATATAAGCTATAAAAATAACTTTTTTCTCGAAGGATTGTGTGCGTCGAGGCGCTGTCCACAAGGCATTCACACTTCATCTATAGATCAATGAAAAAACAACAACAAACCATCGTAATTAAAACAACGGTTTTGAAATACAATTTTTGTTTAAAAAAAATTCTCTTATATCGATCGACGGACCGATATAGAGAGGTCAATAAGTTGCTTGCTAAAATGCATAATTTATAAATACAATTTGAGCAAAAAATAATATTCGGTCATCCCCTTTCGGTAGCTCTACGTGAATATGACCAGGCGGGAAAATGAGGGAGAAAGGTCACCGGGGACCAATTAAATACCAAGCCTCAAGTTCTTTCTGACATCATACCCAAATAGGTGAGCCTATTCAGAGAGACTTCGTAAAAAAATTTTTGTCAAATGTAAGAATAAATATCTTTTTTCAAAAATTTAAAAGAGAAGCATAATATGAAAATGCGGCAACAAGTTTTTAAAAGCATGAAATAAAGTAGTGGCTCTAGTCGAGTAGGTCGTCGTTCTCGAAGTCTTCCGCCGAGAACTGAGTAGACGGCTGCTTTTCTACCAGATTTGTTTCAACTTGAGACTTCTGGCTCGCTTGATACAGATTTTGTAGATGTCGCGGGGTGCGACAGTTTCTGGACCAGTGTCCAGTCATGCCACATTTATGGCATTTGTCCTCCCAATTTTTCTTGGGAATGGACATCAGTTCTGTGGTCTTCTTCCACTTTTTCTTTGCCCCACTTTTGCTGCTCTGGGGATGAAAGTTGTTCTGGGGTGGACTTCTGGCCGACCTCTTATGGGCATTCTCCATGTTAGATCTGTCCTTATTTTTCTTCTGCTTCTTGGAGGAAAAATGAGTTTCTAAGAGAGGAGCTGAGCCTGCAGGGAGTAGGTTATGAGTGGCCAAGAGAAGTTCTCTGTTTTGCTCTGCCATCATCAGGGTGGAGTGCAATTCAGAGTACTTTTTGAACTTTCGTTCACGGTACTATTACATGAGGATTGCGTCCTTCTCGTGGAAGGATGTATAAGTTTTTTCCAACATGCGATACTCCGAGACTTCTTCACCACACAACTTCAGGCGTGAGGTGATATTATGGAGAGCTGAGTTGTACTCAGCTACGGACTTAAAGTCCTGAAGTCGAAGGTTTTCCCACTCATACCTTGCACGTGGGAGGATTACATCTTTTTGATGTTTATAGCGGTCCTCCAGTGCAGTCCACAATTCCTTTGGGTCTTCTACAGTGAGGTATTCGGCCTTCAGGGTCCGATCAATGTGTCTCCTGATGTAGATAATGGCTTTCGCCTTATCTATATCAGAGACTTTCACTGTAGAAACAACCACAGCAATGTCTGTTGTATTTCTCGTACCAGTGGCCGGAGCCGATGGAAGAGAAGTTGAAATTGTGGCTAATAAGCCCTGGGCACGTAAGTGGAACTTCAGGTCCACGTGCCAGCTCAAATAATTTTTCCAGCAGCATCTAGTACTTCGAAATCGACACTCGCTATTTTGGCCATTTTATCTATCATGTGAAAAACATGCATAAATTAAAATTAAATATTTATGCATAATAATAAATGTTACAAAGCTCATAATAAAAATACCACGGTGCTTAATAAAACAGTTCAGTCCAGAAGCTAATATGCAATCTGTCAATATGATTGCATGATATTCTGAAGAAAAAATAAACACTTTTCTTCTCACTGCTTTACTCTGAAGTGACTTAGAAAATTGTTTATGTCACATTCAAAAGTTGGAACTAATTTTGACATACTTAAGGTATACCAATTTGATATAGTATTAAGCCAAACTCTGATAAAAGTAAATGACTTACTCCATTTGATGATAACGTGATAAGCTAAATTTTTTTTTTAAAGGCGACAATGGAGAAGTATAAATTTTTCCTCTGTCAATCTTCTATAAACATGCAGTTCATGACTGTACGACTTCAGAAATATTTTTTTATTTCCATGTTTGTGTAGACGACGCCTGGACTTACTCGACTACTGGTAGCTGATAAATATGTGAGTGCATGTTAATTTAGTATGGTATATCAGCCTAGAAGCTGAGAGGCCAAGATAGTTGGCACAATACAAAACAATTTCTTGCAACATACCAACATTTCTTATATTCCCTGTCAATATTACAGTAAGTAATTTCTTTTTTAATGAGATGTACACAGAACAGTAAGTAGTAATGAGTACACAAGCAAGTAACAAAAATTATTGTACAAAATAGTAACAATTGGTTTAACAGCAAGGCAATTTGTTCAACAACAAGTTGGTCTAACAATAAGTCAATTTGTTGTACAGTGAACAATATTTGTTTTAATAAGAAGCAAATTTGTTTTGAACGTTAGCAATATAAAGAATATCACTCTTAGATTGTTAGATATATATATTGCTAATTTTCATTCAAATAATTAATTTGTGAAATTTTTTTTTTAAGGAGTGTTACCAGCCTCTGGTCGGATCGACTAGGAAAAAAAGGAAGGACGACGTCGAGATCTGGACGTCGATTCTCCTTGCTTCAGCAATCGTGCTGATAACGTGTTTGAAGGGGAACTAGATATTGTAGAATAGTATATTTCTTCTTCTAATTTCATCATATGGCAAGGGCCATATAACCAAATAGAAAATAACTTACTGGTTCAGTAAAATACAGTACTGTGGTTATAAGAACCTATGAATATGCAATGAATAGATTATGCATATTTAGTTAATAAGTAGAAAATGGGCCTCACGTTATGAATGCTTTTGCTAAAAGCTGATACGGGCATAACACGTTAGATATTATGAACATCTTGTAATTTGTAAAACGAAAAAAAAATCATAGTGGGTTAAACAAATGTTAGTCATAAACAGAGTCAGACACCATTCTGGTCACATGGGCATAGCTGATGAAAGAGAATTGTGTTGCTGCTAGATGAGTAGCAAAAAAATCAATATATTCATATGTACAAGCATCTCCATTTGAACTTTAGGTGTATTAGCTCATTTACGGAACATAATTAAAGTAAAATGAATATGTTGAATCGATTCATTGCTCTAATATGCCATTAGTATTAAGCACATGCAGTTCCTTCCTCTCATTTTGAGTAGGAACTGTAACAGATTGAATATTCATACAGAGGAATAGAAGCAAAATTATTGTACAGTGAACAATATTTATTTTAATAAGAAGCAAGTTTGTTTTGAACGTTAGCAATATAAAGAATATCACTCTTAGATTGTTAGATATATATATTGCTAATTTTCATTCAAACAATTAATTTGAATTTTTTTTTAAGAAGTGTTACCAGCCTCTGGTCGGATCGACTAGGAAAAAGAAGAAGGATGACGTCGAGATCTGAACATCGATTCTCTTTGCTTCAGCAATCGTGTTGATAACGTGTTTGAAGAGAAACTAGATATCGTAGAATAGTATTTTTCTTTTCATTTCATCATATGGCAAGGGCCATATATATAGGTATAAGGGGCAACCTAAGGGTCATGAGTTACATAACCCAAGGGTCATGAGTTACATGATCCCAAGGGTCATGTGTAACTCATGACATAATGGTGAATAGATAAGGGTTTCATAACACTCCCCCTTATTCATCCATTTCCTTGGATCCACTTATGAAATACTTCAGGATTCAATAAGCTAATGGGGTGGATACTGCTGGATCCAGAGTAAACTTAGTTTACCTCATTAAAACCTTGGCTGTGGAAAACCCAGTGGGAAAAACTATCAGTCCTAAGGAAAAAGAGTACAATCCTATAGTTTTACTCCCCCTGATCTATACAAGCTTCAGGCTTGCAGGTCTTTTAGTTGCCTCATCCCTATTCCTCTTACAAGCTTTACAAAAGTATATCGTGGCAGTGTTTTGGTAAACAAAACTGCTAAGTTATTACAAGATTGAATTTGTTGTATTTTGACTTGTTCCTTCTCTTGAAGGTCGTGCGTCCAGAAGAATTTGAGGGATATGTGCTTCGTCTTGTCATTCTTTATGTATCCTTTCTGAAGTTGAGCTACGCATGCTGCATTATCTTGAAAAAGGGTAGTAGGCTTAAGTTCACCAGTCTTCAGGCCAGTAGATGCCAAAATGTGCTGAATGACGGAGCGAAGCCAAACACACTCCTTGCTTGTTTCATGGATTGCCAGGAGTTCAGAATGGTTAGATGAGATAGCCACACTGGTCTGTTTAACGGACCTCCAGGAGATAGCCGTACCACCGAAAGTAAATACAAATCCAGTTTGTGATTTCTCTGTGTGGGGATCTGATCTATAACCTGCATCTGAATAACCAAGTAAAGTGGAAGACCCACATTCGGGTAATATAGTCCTAGGTCTATAGACCCTTGGAGGTAGCGCAGAAGATGCTTCACTCCATTCCAGTGGCGCTTTGTGGACGCTGCACTGTATCTGGCTAATAAGTTAACTGAAAACGCTATATCAGGACGCGTACAGTTAGCTATATAGAGTAGTGCCCTAATAGCACTTAGGTAAGGTACTCCAGGACCTAATAATTCCTCCCCCTCTTCCAGTGGACGGAAAGGGTCCTTCTTTACGTCCAATGATCGAACGTCCAAATAATAAAAGAATTTATAATTATTTTATTAATAATTATAAATAATTATTTAATAATTATTAAGTAATATATATTATTAATAAAAAAATGTTATAAAATATTATTTCACATTAAAATATATATTAATATTTAAATAAAATATTAATATTAATATTTATGTTTATAATATAAATTATTTATAATATCTTATATTATAAATAAATATTAATAACTGACAACAATATTTAATATTTATAATACTAAAAATATATTAATATTTTTCCTGAAGATATAAAATATTATTTCATATTAAAATATATATTAATAATTTTTTATTAATATATATCAAAATAGTATTATATTAATAAAGTAGTATCTCATTTTCGTAATTATTAATACATAATAAAATATTTATATTAAATGTGTATTATATATATTAGACTGGTTTATAATTAATATTAATAAATAATATTATAAATTTAATTATTATAATACTTCATAATTATAATAAATGTAATATTTAATATACCGTATTAAATAGAATTATTAATATTATATTAATAATATGATATTATATTTTATTATTAATATATTACAAAATAATAGTATAATTTATTTTAATTATTAATATATTATAATAATATTAATACCTGTAATAATATTATTTAAATACTACTTTATTTATCATGTTATTAGTAAATAATATTAGGTATTAATAAAATATATATTAATAGTTATTAACTAATTATATATATTAATAAATAGAGTAAATATATTTGATTTAAAATATTATTAATAAATTATTAAATACTATAATTATTAGTATTTAATATACTTGAGTAATGATATGTTATGATAACGTAAATATTGTAATTATTTTATTTAATGATACTAATCATTATAAATAAGTACATAATTATTTGTATTTATTTTTTAAAACGTAAAATAGATAATTCTAAGAAGCATTATCATAATAGAATATGAGGTAATTTTAATACTTATTTAATATAGTTAACTTATAAATGATTATTTTTTATCATAAGAAAATATATTATTCAGAATTATTACCCTAATAATTACTATTTTGATACTATATTATCAAAATAGTATTTATATAAAAAATATCTTAATATTTTTATATCATAATAATTCATATTATGATAGTCCTTGAAGCATAATTAAATACTATATTCACTCATAATTTTTTTCTTATTCTTATACTTAAAATAGAGAGGTCAATGTTTTTTTACCTCATAATACTTAAATACAACTTGGCTAATAATTCTCTTATATCAAGATATTTCTTCATTAATTTAATAATTTTTCATTCAAAGACATGCTAATATTTGCTGTCAACTTTACTAACAGGCACATTCAAAAGCATATTCACATATCATAGTCCTTTTTCTGCTTTTGTACACTACCTGTACATTTTTATTTGTTTCTGTACGTATCTTCTACTTGCCTATATATGTATATTATGTGGAATGGAGAAGCATAACCAAAGTTCTCCATAACCAGAGAATATTTATATATTAAGTGTAACTTTATGCTTTTAGGCAAATATTTTCATGATTATTTAAAATTTATGTTGTGCCTCTGATGTTTATTTAATGGCTTTCATCTGTTTATCACCTATTCTATTAGTCCAGGTCAATGAAAATGGGCAATAAGTGAGATCATTGCTTTTCATTTCAAGTCAGACTTGTTCTGTAGTTTAGCTTAGCTACTTAAGCCATATTGTAGATTTATCTTGGATTCTTTAGTAAAGAACGCCTGGGTTTGACAGATTGCATATTAGTTTCTGGACTGAGCCATTTTATTAAGCACCGTGGTATTTTTATTATGAGCTCTGTAACATTTATGATTATGCATAAATATTTAATTTTAATTTATGCATATTTTTCATATGATAGATAAATTGGCCAAAATAGCGAGTGTCGATTTCAAAGTACTAGATGCTGCTGGAAAAAATTATTTGAGCTGGCACGTGGACCTGAAGTTCCACTTACGTGCCCAGGGCTTATTAGCCACAATTTCAACTCCTCTTCCATCGGCTCCGGCCACTGGTACGGGAAATACAGCAGACACTGCTGTGGTTGTTTCTACAGTGAAAGTCTCTGATATAGATAAGGCGAAAGCCATTATCTACATCAGGAGACACATTGATCGGACCCTGAAGGCCGAATACCTCACTGTAGAAGACCCAAAGGAATTATGGACTGCACTGGAGGACCGCTATGAACATCAAAAAGATGTAATCCTTCCATGTGCAAGGTATGAGTAGGAAAACCTTCGACTTCAGGACTTTAAGTCCGTAGCTGAGTACAACTCAGCTCTCCATAATATCACCTCACGGCTAAAGTTGTGTGGTGAAGAAGTCTCGGAGTATCGCATGTTGGAAAAAACTTATACATCCTTCCACGAGAAGGACGCAATCCTCATGCAACAGTACCGTGAACGAAAGTTCACAAAGTACTCTGAATTGCACTCCACCCTGATGATGGCAGAGCAAAACAGAGAACTTCTCTTGGCCACTCATAACCTACGCCCTCCAGGCTCAGCTCCTCTCCCAGAAGCTCATTTTTCTTCCAAGAAGCAGAAAAAAAATAAGAACAGATCTAACATGGGGAATGCACATAAGAGGCCGGCCAGAAGTCCACCCCTGAACAACTTTCATCCCCAGAGCAGCAAAAGTGGGGCAAAGAAAAAGTGGAAGAAGACCACAGAACTGATGTCCATTCCCAAGAAAAATTGGGAGGACGAATGCCACAAATGTGACATGTATAGACACTGGTCCAGAAACTGTCGCACCCTGCGACATCTACAAAATCTGTATCAAGCGAGCCAGAAGTCTCAAGTTGAAACAAATCTGGTAGAAAAGCAGCCGTCTACTCAGTTTCCGACGGAAGACTTCGAGAACGACGACCTACTCGACTAGAGCCACTATCTTATTTCATGCTTTTAAAAACTTGTTGCCGTATTTTCATATTATGCTTCTCTTTTAAATTTCTTGAAAAATAATATTTATTCTTACATTTGACAAAGAAAATTTTACGAAGTCTCTCCGAATAGGCTCACCTATTTGGGTATGATGTCAGAAAGAACTTGGGGCTTGGTTCTTAAGAGGTCCCCGGTGACCCTCCTCCCTCATTTTCCCGCCTAGTCATATTCACGTAGAGCTACCGAAAGGGGATGACCGAATATTATTTTTTTCTCAAATTGTATTTATAAATTATGCATTTTTGCAAGCAACTTATTGACCTCTCTATATCGGTCCGTCGATCGATATAAGAGAATTTTTTTAAAAACAAAAATTGTATTTCAAAACTGTTGTTTTAATTACGATGGTCTCTTACAAGCTTTACAAAAGTACATCGTGGCAGTGTTTTGGTAAACAAATCTTCTAAGGTATTACAAGATTGAATTTGTTGTACTTTGATTTGTCCCTTCTCTTGAAGGTCGTGCGTCCAGAAGAATTTGGGGGATATGTGCTTCGTCTTGTCACTCTTCATGTATCCTTTCTGAAGTTGAGCTACGCATGCTGCATTATCTTCAAAAAGGGTAGTAGGCTCAAGTTCACCAGTCTTCAGGCCAGTAGATGCCAAAATGTGCTGAATGACGGAGCGAAGCCAAACACACTCCTTGCTTGTTTCATGGATTGCCATGAGTTCAGAATGGTTGGATAAGATAGCCACACTGGTCTGTTTGATGGACCTCCAGGAGATAGCCGTACCACTGAAAGTAAATACAAATCCAGTTTGTGATTTCTCTATGTGGGGATCTGATCTATAACCTGCATCTGAATAACCAAGTAAAGTGGAAGACCCACTATTCGGGTAATATAGTCCTAGGTTTATAGACCCTTGGAGGTAGCACAGAAGATGCTTCACTCCATTCCAGTGGCGCTTTGTGGGTGCTGCACTGTATCTGGCTAATAAGTTAACTGAAAACGCTATATCAGGACGCGTACAGTTCGCCAGATAGAGTAGTGCCCCAATGGCACTTAGGTAAGGTACTTCAGGACCTAATGATTCCTTCCCCTCTTCCAGTGGACGGAAAGGGTCCTTCTTTACGTCCAATGATCGAACGACCATTAGTGTACTAAGGGGATGGCATTTATCCATGTGAAATTGTTTAAGTAATCTTCGTGTATATGTAGATTGGTGTAACAGGATACCACCCTTTAGGTGTTCGATCTGCAGGAGATCTAATGAGATTTAAGTCGTCGACATAAATGGCGACTATAACAAATCCTGTTCCCGATCTTTTTATAAAGATACACGGGCAGACTTTATCTTTAGTAAATCCTTGCGTAGCAAGAAACTCACTTAGTATGTTATACCATTTTTTTCTTGATTGTTTAAGACCGTACAATGATCTTTGTAATCTTACAGAATAGGTGTCCCGAGGTCTATCTGTTTTCTCTGGTAAAATTTTATATCCTTCAGGGAGTTTCATATAGATATCTTTATCTATATTGCCATAAAGATATGCAGTCACAATGTCCATGAGCTGCATTTCTAGGCTTTTCAGAGAAGAGAGGCTGATCAGGAATCTGAAGGTATTCCCATCCATGACCGAAGAATATGTTTCTTCATAATCTATTTTCGGTTTCTGGGAGAAACCTTGTGCTACAAGGCGTGCTTTGTAGCGCACAACTATGTTGTGTTCATTTCTTTTTCTTATGAAGATCCATTTATATCCCACAGGTTTTACACCTTCAGGTGTTTGGACTACAGGTCCAAAGATTTCGCGTTTCAAGAGTGAGTCCAGCTCTACTCCTATTGCCTCGTTCCACTTTGGCCAATCGCCTCTGCGTTTACATTCCGCTAGAGACCGTGGATCGATGTTATCGTCATTTTCAGTGACGTGAACAGCAATATTGAACGAAAAATCGTCGTCGACGACTGTGTTTTTTTTGTTCAGTACCTCTCCAGTACGTACATAATTTAATGATATTTCTCCTGTTTGTTCCTCTTCAGAGGAAACTAGGAGGGGAGAGGTAGCTGATCTGAGCTCAGCATCCTGTGTTGGGATCTTCTTAATTTCTCCAGGGTTTTTTCTTTTACGAGGGACTTTGTCTCTCGAACCTGGTGGGCGTCCTCTTTTTAATTGAGGTATTGCCATTTCTGCTGCCGGCGGAATGCATCCATCTTTGGGGATGTCAATCCTAGCTGGCGTGTTGGCAGCAGGGACGTGTGATCTGGCAATCTTTTGGTTGTCAGTAAATGTATCCGGAAGTAGATGTACAGTGTTCTGAAGATGTAATATCTTCCGGATCTCATCTTCACATTGACTTGTACGCGGATCAAAATGAGACAAAGTTTTTGTGTCCCAAGAAATTGTCTTAGAAGCTTCTGGCTTCTTAGACTGTGTGCCCAGTTTAAGAAATAATCCTTCATCAAACTCACAGTCATCAAGACGTGCCTTAAATACGTCACCCGTCAGGGGTTCTAGGTATCTAATTATAGAGGGTGAGTCAAACCCAACATAGATACCTAATCGACGTTGTGGACCCATTTTGGTCCTCTGTGGGGGAGCAATGGGGATGTAAACAACACAACCAAAAACTCTCAAATGAGAGATATTTGGAGGTGAACCATAAGCGAGCTGCATCGGAGATAGAATATGACCTCCAGAAGGCCGTATTCTAATAAGTGATGCGGCATACAATATAGCATGACCCCAAGCTTCCACAGTCAACTGTGACTGCATCAACAATGGACAAGCAATCCATTGTAATCTCTTAATAAGAGATTCTGCTAACCCGTTCTGGGTGTGAACATGAGCTACAGGATGTTCAACTTCGATGCCAGTTGCTTGGCAATAGTCTTGAAAGACCTGTGAAGTAAATTCACCCGCATTATCAAGTCTTAATTTTTTGATATGGTTATCGGAGAAATGAGCCCGCAACTTAATTATTTGTGCCAATAGCTTAGAAAAAGCTAAGTTACGGGTGGACAAAAGGCACACATAAGACCATTTAGTAGATACATCTATAAGTACCATAAAGTACCTAAATGGACCACTGGCGGGGTGAATAGGTCCGCAAATGTCTCCATGAATTCTCTCTAAGAAGCTAGGAGACTCTAGTCCCACTTTCAAAAGGGATGGTCTCGTTATAAGTTTGCCTTGAAAACAAGGTAGACACAAGTAATCATACTTCTGAAGAATCTTCAGGTTCTGCAGGTTGTGTCCACTGGATTGGCTCATGATTCGTTTCATCATAGCTGATCCTGGGTGACCCAGTCTATTATGCCAAAGTTTAAATTTTGGCGATGAATGACACTTCTGGTGCACAATCATGTTAGCTTCTGTTGATTGAATATGAGTATGATAGAGACCCGACGGGAGTCCCTTGAATCGTTCTAAGATAGTTTTTGAACCATCTTTTAGACAAGTAACATACAGATATTTTGCCTCATTTATTTCATTTGTTTCTAAGTGATATCCGTTTAAACGAATGCCCTTGAAACTTATGAGGTTCCTATTTGATTTAGGAGAGAATAGTGCATCTTTTATTATTAGTCTTTTTTATTTGGGAGCAATATAATTGCTTCACCAGATCCTTTATTATGTTTGATAGTCCTGATATCGTAATAACGGGACCGTCATAATTATATAAGCTATAAAAATAGCTTTTTTCTCGAAGGATTGTGCGCGTCGAGGCGCTGTCCACAAGGCATTCACACATCATCTATAGATCAGCCTCTGGTCGGAAAAAAGGAAGGATGACGTCGCAGGAGATCCAATGAGATTTAAGTCGTCGACATAAACGACGACTATAAAAAATCATGTTCCCGATCTTTTTATAAAGATACACGGGCAGACTTTATCATTAGTAAATCCTTGCGTAGCAAAAAACTCACTTAGTCTGTTATACCATATTTTTCCTGATTGTTTAAGAACGTATAATGATCTTTGTAACCTTACAGAATAGGTGTCCCGAGGTCTATCTGTTTTCTCTGGTGAAATTTTATATCCTTCAGGGAGTTTCATATAGATATCTTTATCTATATTGCCATAAAGATATGCAGTCACAACGTCCATGAGCTGCATTTCTAGGCTTTTCAGAGAAGAGAGGCTGATCAGGAATCTGAAGGTATTTCCATCCATGACCGGAGAATATGTTTCTTCATAATCTATTCCCGGTTTTTGGGAGAAACCTTGTGCTACAAGGCGTGCTTTGTAGCGCACAACTATGTTGTGTTCATTTCTTTTTCTTGTGAAGATCTATTATATCCCACAGGTTTTACACCTTCAGGTGTTTGGACTACAGGTCTAAAGACTTCGCGTTTCAAGAGTGAGTCCAGATCTACTCCTATTACCTCGTTCCACTTTGGCCAATCGCCTCTGCGTTTACATTCTGCTAGAGACCGTGGATCGATGTCATCATCATTTTCAGTGACGTGAACAGCAATATTGAACGAAAAATCGTCGTCGACGACTGTGCTTTTTCTGTTCAGTACCTCTCCAGTACGTACCTAATTTAATGATATTTCTCCTGTTTGTTCCTCTTCAGGGGAAACTAGGAGGGGAGAGGTAACTGATCTGAGCTCAGCATCCTGTGTTGGGATCTTCTTAATTTCTCCAGGGTTTTTTCTTTACGAGGGACTTTGTCTCTCGAACCTGGTGGGCGTCCTCTTTTTAATTGAGGTATTGCCATTTCTGCTGCCGGTGTATTGCATCCATCTTTGGGGATGTCAATCTAGCTGGCGTGTGGCAGCAGGGACGTGTGATGACAATCTTCTGGTTGTCAGTAAATGTATCGGAAGTAGATGTATAGTGTTTGAAGATGTAATAATCTCAGGATCTCATCTTCATATTGATGTACGTGGATCAAAATGAGACAAAGTTTTGTGTCCCAAGAATTTTGCTTAGAAGCTTCTGGCTTCTAGACTGTGTGCCCAGTTTAGGAAATAATCTCATCAAACTCACAGTTATCAAGACGTGCCTTAAAACGTCACCCGTCAGGGGTTTCTAGGTATCTAATTATAGAGGGTGAGTCAAACCCAAACATAGATACCTAATCGACGTTATGGACCCATTTTGGTCCTCTGTGGGGGAGCAATGGGGACGTAAATAGCACAACCAAAAACTCTCAATGTGAGATATTTGGAGGTGAACCATAAGCGAGCTGCATCGGGAGATAGAATATGACTCCAGAAGGCCGGTATTCTAATAAGTGATACGGCATGCAATATAGCATGACCCCAAGCTTCCACAGTCAACTGTGACTGCATCAACATGGACGAGCAATCCATTGTAATCTCTTAATAAGAGATTCTGCTAACCCGTTCTGGGTGTGAACATGAGCTACAGGATGTTCAACTTCGATACCAGTTGCTTGGCAATAGTCTTGAAAAACCTGTGAAGTAAATTCACCCGCATTATCAAGTCTTAATTTTTTGATATGGTTATCGGGGAAATGAGCCCGCAACTTAATTATTTGTGCCAATAGCTTAGAAAAAGCTAAGTTACAGGTGGACAAAAGGCACACATAAGACCATTTAGTAGATGCGTCTATAAGTACCATAAAGTACCTAAATGGACCACTTGCTGGTTGAATAGGTCCGTAAATGTCTCCATGAATTCTCTCTAAGAAGCTAGGAGACTCTAGTCCCCCTTTCAAAAGGGATGGTCTCGTTATAAGTTTGCCTTGAAAACAAGGTAGACACGAGTAATCATACTTCTGAAGAATCTTCAGGTTCTGCAGGTTGTGTCCACAGGATTGGCTCATGATTCGTTTCATCATAGCTGATCTTGGGGACCCAGTCTATTATGCCAAAGTTTAAATTTTGGCGATGAATGACACTTCTGGTGCATAATCATGTTAGCTTCTGTTGATTGAATATCTGTATTTACTCGTCTAAAAGATGGTTCAAAAACTATCTTAGAACGATTCAAGGGACTCCCGTCGGGCCTCCTAAGGAAAAAGAGTACAATCCTATAGTTTTACTCTGGTCCAGCATATCTACCCCATTAGCTTATTGAATCCTGAAGTATTTCATAAGTGGATCCAAGGAAATGATAATAAGGGGGAGTGTTATGAAACCCTTATCTATTCACCATTATGTCATGAGTTACACATGACCCTTGGGATCATGTAACTCATGACCCTTGGGTTATGTAACTCATGACCCTTGGTTGCCCCTTATACCTATATATATGGCCCTTGCCATATGATGAAATGAGAAGAAGAAATATACTATTCTACAATTCTATTTTCCCTTCAAATAGTATATTTCTTCTTCTCATTTCATCATATGGCAAGGGCCATATATATAGGTATAAGGAACCCAAGGT
>JANAVB010023800.1:4132585-4135085 GCA_029216955.1 Iris pallida
GATCATGTCAAAGGGGGAGAAATAAGCTTAAGTTAGCAAAGAATTTTTTTTTAGTAATATGTGTTTATTAGCGATATATACATCTATTGTATCTATCTTAAACTTAACCGATTTGCCATACTCAAAAACGGAGAGATTGTTAGCCCAATGATTATATCATGTTTTTGAATATGGCTAATCAATTAAGTTTAACTAGTGATGTCACTAATATTCATGCTACTTAAACTTAGCATTGTCCTAAAATGTTCTATATCACATTGTTATGATTATATCATACTGCATCATACTGTTTTGTTCGTCTAACATGTACTTGCAGACAAGAAGGACATATGCAACAAAGAATTATTAATGGGCCAAAGACGGCATTATACAAGGAGATTTCTCTGAACAGAAAGGTATTCAGATTTTCAGATCTGTTTATCTTTGGACGATTGTCGTCAAGGAAAAATACGTCTTCATTGTTAGGAAAAAGACATCATCTAAAGGGCTATTAGTTTTCATATTTATTCTGTATTTTTCTCTTTTATTGAGTCTAGGAGAAATGTGAGATTGATCGGATCGGTACTGGCTTAGGTTTTTCTCAGTCCACAAACAAAAATAAGCCTACCTAAGTATCCCAAAAATCTACAATTCTAAAAGGCCCAAAACCTATGCAAATTTGGTTTATTCCTTACTGTTCTGAACCAGCAGAACTCTGACAGAACTCTAACCGAGTTCGGTCCGAGTTCGGTCTGGGTTATTTGAATTTTAGTTTCCACCAAATCTGCATCCAACGTTCGTATGCGAAATCCTAGCATCCGAACTCTGCCCGAACTCTGCCCGAGTTCGGTTCCCCAAAAACACTATAAATAGAGTTGAGATTACCATTCATTTCAACAATCCAATTTCATCTCTTCTCTTCTCTATCTAAAGTGTTCTGAGCTTTTACTTTCATATCTAAGCCTTTACGACTCTTAGCCAAGCCAGTACAGTTTCTGTTTAATCTAGAGTTTGGTATTGAAGAGTTGTATCGGAGGTTGTATTCAGAAAACATTCCAGTTTTCCAATTGCCTTCTGGAGCCGGTCGTGCGCTCGTCACCAAGCACGGTGTTGTGAAGTCAGTCGTGCACTTGTCGCCAAGCACGGTGTTGTAAGAGTTGCAAGCACTCAGTTAAAGCTTGTGTCATAGTGGATTAACATCGAGCAAGAGTACTCGAGACTGGATTAGTCCTCTCAGAGGGATACCAGTATACATCGCTGTGTCACTGAGTTTGAATTCTTGACTCTTACTTTACTGTATTTATTTATTGTCTCCTATTTACTGCCAAAGTTATTACTTAAGTTTTTAATTGGTGATTATTTTCTGCTGCACACGTACACACTCTATTCACCCCCCTCTAGAGGTGCTCAACGGTCCTACATATGTATGCTGCGTCTGAGGGAGAATATGCTCGTAATGCTACCATGATACTAACTGGCTTAATGTATCTGGAGATTATTCGTTGGAACCGTCTTTCGGTGTGGTCTTTAAACAACTTTCGTGAGAGGTTACAGGAACTAGGACTCTACGAAGCCATTCTGACTACCTCTTGTAGAATCCAAAATAATTCCAGCATATTTCTGGCTTTAGCAGAAAGATACAACAGTAGGACTGGTACCTTTGCCACTCCTCACGGAGAATTAGGTTTTGCTCTCCATGAAATGCAATTTCTTTCCCATCTGCCAATGGGAGATAACCCTTATGAAGAGTACATACCAACGGAGGATGAGCTAGAGGCCTTGGCCAAAGTGAACCCTTGGATGGTGGCAGTTCTCGATGAGTTGCTGTGTCACTTTACAACCTGCATGCAACTGTATAAGAGCGGTGCTACATGCTATATATCTAAATGGTTGGTATACCTCTTCTTCGATCATGACACGGACCCTAAAGTGCAAGATCAGTCTGAATGTATGCCTCATTTTTTTGAACCGCTTGATGCTCAAGCTATTTCTCAGCTAATAGAGGAGACTGTCCGTACTGACACAGAGTTAGCCAAACCTTGGAATGGTTATGCTGTCAATACTCCTCTAGAGAGTTGCATAAGGCAGACTGGCCTCGATTTATCCCCAGAAGCCACTTTAGCAGGCTTTCTTTCTCTGTGGTTACGATGATTTATCGTACAAGATGCTAGTGCCGTTGACTGAATTCATTGCGGTGTGATGTTTGCAGCAGTGCATTTGGTATTTTGCTACAATATGGACATATTGTCTATGATGACCAGTCGGCTGAATGCAGGACTTCGGAGTTTCACCGATAGTTTGATGGAAAAACCCAACAATCGGAAGAAATGTCCTCGCACCGAGATGGCATACACATATCTGTTTGGCTGGTTGTTATTGTATCACCCTTCATTGATAGATCTTGACCTTGGAGTCGAAGGAGCATTGGCAGCCAATTTTATCGAAAGATTTGCTAAGGCTAAATGGAAGGTTATGTCTTTATCTGACTGCAGAAAGGCACTAAATATGGGAGTAGACTGGA
>JANAVB010023800.1:4137585-4257585 GCA_029216955.1 Iris pallida
AGTGAATTTGTGCACGGCCCACCGGAATCCAACTTTAGACATACGGTTGGATATATCTTGTCAAATCGGACTCGTACTCATATAGTTTGATGACTTAAGCGACCATGGGTACTAGCACGCTTTTCGGTACAAAGTGGGTCCAATGACGGATATCGTTTTGGCCCAAATTATCGTTTAACCCTGGTCCAGAATTGGACTTATGGGTAGGCTATTCAAGCTAATTTGACTATTCTGAGAACGTTGGTAATGTCTGTTTCAGCATTAGGAGACTGTTGTGCGAGTTGAACATTCGTGGCTCATTTGAGTGATTGGTAGTATTAATTTCCTCAGCTCAGGACAGCAGGCGAGTATATTCTCTGATAGTTTTTATTGTCTTGATATCTACTATATCCGATTTAGTTGTAGTATTTTACTTGATTCCTTAGAATTATGTGATTGAGTTGTGATTATATTCCTCCGTACGGAGATGACATGTTATATTATTGTGTCTTAGATATCATATGTTCTAGATGACCTAGACAGCATTCTACCGCCGACTCTGCAGCATAGGCTGGACATACCCACGTGCTCATGCCCCTAAACAAGGTACAGGTTGTAACATATTTTTATGGTGGCCCATGCAGGTCTGTATTACAACTAGTGCAATTTCGTAATAGTGCTCGACTTAGAGTGCTAATTACGAGCCTGCTATTAGGATGTACGTTTTAGGTTATAATACTCAATCACAGTTAGGACTTTTGAAAGATTCCTGGGTCTACCCTTGAGAATCTTGGTTGAACGTTAATTTGAAATCCTTTTCTTTTGTTTCTGTTCTCCCTTGATCCTTGTTATTGAATTTGATTTTTGTTGATTCATCGCTGATTTTTATTTCTTATATTGAGATGAATGCTATGGCCTGAATTACGGTATCTTCTGATAAAATATGTTAACGAGAATAACAGGGAAGGTAACATCTACTTGGTTATGGAACCAAGAGTTTATCGCAGCTATATTAGCCGGTGTGGCAGAAATGTAGGGACCTGACTTCGGATGTACATATATTGGTCATGAGATTTGGGATTTCTCACAGCTATACTTGTCGACATGGCGAGGATTCCAGACGACATGATTATAGAGGTGTATACCTAGCTATGGAATCTACCATTTATCGCAGCCTTATTTACTAGCATGGCGAGGATTCTGGGTATCATGATTTTGGACAGACGCGTATGATTATCAGATTATATCTTGAGAAGGGTCCTAACATGTCATCTCTATCATTTCACCTCTGTTATTATAGGTTATGTTCCACCATCAATTAGCTTAGGAGTAAAGATAATTTTAGTTCTTTAGTCCAGATCCTTGTAGAGCCTCATTTCATTAGAAGTTCTTCGTGTTGTGATGGCTTGGTGACTTGCATTGGTCTATGTCCTTGAGTTTTGTGTTAATAGTTTAGAGTATGGTTAGGAAGTAATTGTATATAATTTTTGATAATTAAATATAGATGAGAACCCTTGAGTGATTAATGAGTGTCAAGGTAGGAGTTGCACCAGGTACCAGAATAGGAGGAGTACCCTAGTAGCAAGAGTCGAAGTATCTCAAGTGTTATAGAAGTTTAGGCACCAACTGTTTAGCGACTAGTTGGAGGAGAGACATGAGCAACCTAGTATAGGGGTACCATCCAAGTACGATATAGAGGAGTTAGTGCCTTGTGTAGACAGTGTCAAGACTTGGGTAGACACCTTAGAGAGAGTATTCTAGATAGACGTATATATCAATAGGGTGCATGATTGCAGTGTACACTAGTGTTCATCGCAAGAAGCATGGTTAAGTAGTATAAGGCGATAGAGAAACTGAGACAGATATTAGGGTTTATTTTTAAATTTTCTAAATGAATTATTTTCTGAGAATATTTTTATCATTAGATGTTCTTTCCATGACTTTGATTTCTAGAGCGTCAGAGATGTCAATCTCTAGTAATTTCCTTCATGAGTTTGTAATAGACAAGATTATCTTTATTTTAATATATCATGTCCCACTCAAACTTATTCCCTTGTACTACTTTTGTATCGCAACTTTCGGATCAATTTAGGCCATTTGACCTTTTCCACTTTTATTTATGATTATCATATGCACATTGCGATGACTTTTAATTTAGGAGCACAAGACTAGTTGTTTTCTCAAAATGAACTTCACCTGCATGATCAAGACAAGACACCCTATGCCCATGACCTTCGTGTCCCACTCAGGCACATGATCTTGTGCTTCACTATTATCGCACGACTTTCCTGACACAAGACCCAATCTTGATTCACCCCATGAATTCAATTTTATTTCCGACTCGAATTGGGGACACCATTTCGACCCAAGCTTGTTGACCCAAAATATGGACACGACCCATATTTAAGCCTACTACCCATATGACACTTATGTTCCATTCAATTGAGCCCTGCATGCTACTTATTTACCCACATTCAATTGAGGCAGGCAATAGAATGTAGTATCCCATAAAGTGTAGTATAGTATCCTGGATAGTGTGTGCCAGAAAGTTGAGTTTTCTATAGCCTGAAACTATAGTATAGGTAGTATTATATCTGGTAAGCCATTGTAGATAGATCATCTGTTATCATGATAATTATCAGTTTTCATTATTATGATAACCTGTCTTACAACCTTTAATGATTCCTTGTTCTCCACCTACCTTTTCAGTATGGCACCCAGGACCAGAGCCCGTCGTCTGAGAGCAGCTGCAGTTCCGGACATGACTGGTGGCATACTTCCACCTCCTACTACTCAGGAGGTAGTGACCCCTCCGGTTGACCAGGGGTAGTTGCACCTCCTACCGTTGAGGAGGTGGTAGTAGCCTCACCAGAAAGTTTTCCTACCATTCAAGAGAGGGCTGCAGTTTCGTCCGAGATCCAGAGTCTTCCTCCGCCTTCTCCTCTGCCTCCGGGAGTGGTATCCCATACCATATTCTCAGGAGGTTTTCCCTTTGATGGAACTCATATATCTGGACTCCTTTGGGACGTATTAGAGATACAGAGAGTTCAGACCGAGATCCTAAGGGAGCAGAATCAGAGGATCCAGAAGCTGAAGGACCTAGTGCATTCTCGAGAAAAAGAGCCTAGTTCCAAGAGAGTGAGGATCAATATCCACCCTAGGCCTCAGAAGCGCACAAACCTTCAGCCTATGACATATATTCTAGTTTTCTGCTCAGCAGAGACCAATAGAGCCGGTGCCTACCTGTAGCTACTGTAAGAAGCCGGGGCATGTAAGGATCAACTATAGGAAGAGGAAGGGATTGTGCCTATTTTGTGGGTTAGCTACACACCTGATGCGAGACTGTCCTAGTGCACCCTTCGTAGCTAAAGCCCCGGTTCAAGGAGGGTGTCACCCTCAGTTTTCATGAACAGGGGTATTTTGGTCATTTTACCACCTTAGAATTATTTTGGAATTATTATTTATTTATGATATTATTTTGCGGTTATTTGAGTCGGGTTCGAATTTCAACTCAATCTGACTTGTATCGGGGACCCGGGATAGTTTTGACTCTAGTGGGACCCACACATTAGTTAGCCATGGCCCACATGATATTAATTTTAGTTAGTGGTTAGACTATTATTTATGGATAGGGTTTGGTTAGATTAGAGATTTAGAATGACTAAAATATCCTCGACTTAAACCCTTTTCTAATTTTAATTGAATAGATTAGTGGGGGGTATTTTAGACTTTGCATTAGGGGGGAATACCAAGCCATTGTGGCCGGCCCTAATAGAGGGAGAGAGAGTGAGCCCCTTTTTTATTTTCCATTCCATTTTCTCTCTCTTGTTCTTCTCCAAAATTTAGAGAGGGTTCCTATAGATTTTCTCAACCAAATCAATCCATTCCTCCACCCAACCTTCTTCCTTTCTTCTCTACTCAAGCTAAGGAAGGAGCTATCCAAGTTTGGGAGGATTCGGAGCTCGTTCGTGTCCATTTGGGTTTCCTACGTGTCGGGGTCGCATCGGAAGGGTTTTTCCAAGATTCGATCTATCGGGAGGTATAAATCTCTTCTCCTTTTCATTTTCTCATGCATATAGGATGATTTTAGACCCATAGGAATGACCCCCATGGTTGTGTCTCCATTTGTGTCTATTTCGTGTCCATTTGGAGACTTTTAGGTGTGTCCTATGTGTAGGTTTGTGTCCAAGTGGGAAAAACCTATTTGGACACTTGTATTTAATATATATTGTGTGGATGATTTATTAGATATTTAAATCTCAGATTTGTGTTGTTTAGAGATGTGTTCTTCATGTATCATATTGTATCATATTTATTTATCTATATATTGTATATATATTTGGTTATATATATGTTATTCTCTATATATATATATATATATATATGTATATATATAATTTATGACTTATATATATGTATATATATGTGATAATTTGTGTTTATGTGTGGAAAGATTTCGGCCAGGGGAGGAGGCATGCCCTACTGTTTCAGCAGCGATGGGGTATCAGTCCCCACAAGGGGGACTGATTTCCTGATCTAGACAGTCCTCGAAGGGGACTGTCATTTGTTAGCTGAACAAAGCAGCAGTAATACTGCTATATCAGCAGGTTGGAGGGGGGGATTCAGTCCCTAAACTAGCCTATTCAGGCCCCCACAAACCAGCATATAGCTGTCCCAATTTAGCCCATGTACCAGCCCCTTCCAAGCACCCATAACAGTCCTATTTCCTGTCCCAATCCAGTCCTAAACCTGTCATTAACAGTCGAAATGGACAGCTATAGCCCCATTTTAGCCTACATTTTCCAGTCCCATATCAGCCCATTGAGTCCTCATATTAGCCACTATATTGGCCTTAGATTCAGCCCATATTAGGCCCCCAAACCAGTCCAATCCAGTCCACATTTCAGCCTTAGAAATCAGTCCATTATATGCCTATGTGTGTGTGTGTGTGTGAGCCTATATATGTAGCTAATAGCCTATAGGTGTGAGCATGTGTGTGAGCCTATAGGAGAGCCTATATGTGAACCTATATGTGACCATATGAGTGAGAGTTAGTGAGTGAGTGTTGGTGTGTGGGTATTAGCTAGATATGAGAACAATATAGGATAAGATAATGAGGATAAACCCCATGTGTCCTAAGATGGGCTAGATATCTAGGAAACCCAAATTACTTGGTAGGTAAACCTTAGATAGAATAGTATCTAGCTAGCCTAAGGAGCCTAGGCTAGTATCTTGAGTATTAGCGGGGTTTCCTTTGTAATGGGCAAGGTATCGGGAATACCTTGTTAAGGGTAAGTATAGGTATTTACCTAGAAGCTAAGGTATTGAGCTTAGGGTGTAAGGTATAGTTAGAAATTGTTTGTCTTGGTTGGTAATGGTCAATAATAGCGCTCCTAGACTAGTTTTGACTTCGGTTGACCATTTTGACCAAAAGTCAACAAAAGTTAACCGAGAGTCAAACTTAGCCTATAAGTGACTAGATTTGACTGAAACCAAACCAGAGTTGACCCGTTGACTGAAAGTCAATAGCTAGTCAACATTTGACTAGTTTGACCTAGGGTTGACCCAGGGTTGACTCAATGTTGACCTGAGTTGACTTTTTGACCAAAAGTCGACTGTAAGTCAACCCTTGACCCAGATTGACCTAGTTTGACTTGGATTGACTCCTAGTGACCTAGTATGATCTATTATGACCTAGTGTGACCCAGTTTGACCCGGTTTGACCTAGATTGACCTAGTTTGACTTAGACTTGCATATCATGACTTAAATTAGTTTTTTTAATTATAAAATCCTGTTTGATTTATAGTATCTCATTTTAGGTCTGTGATTTACTCTGAGCGTCTGTTCACCTTATCAGCTCAGGACCACAAGCGAGTACATTTACTGATAGTTATCATTGTCTTGATATCTACTATATCCTATTCAGTTGTAGTGTCTTACTTGATTCTCGATACGATAGCTCACGGACTAGTATACGTCGGATACTGTTATGAGATATTATTCCTGGATTTCCTTGGTATATTGGTACGTGATATTTTTGTGTTTCGTGTACTTATATAGACATCAATTTGGGAGTGGGCTGGTCCCCTGCTTTTGAATTCCGTGTCATGACGTGCCATGTCCGGATCCGTGATACTATTCTAGGATGCGAGAATTATTAGGGGTTATGTGATCAAAGCCTCTTGTCACTATTTTGCTTGCGCCACTCTCACCTCATGTAGGGTGTAGCAGATACCTCCGTGCGCTTGTTATCCAGGTTGGCTGGCATGACTTTTCGTGAGATCACTGTAGATTGTCGGGCCAAGTGGATAACCTGTCTTGTCACTTACCTAAAAGCCGATCACATATCGCTCTAATAATTCAAATCATATTTTATATTTATTATCGTATCTTATATCCAGTTCAGCTCTACTTTTAGTACTTTTCTCACCATGCTATGATTTCATTACTCACGTGCTCTACATGCCTTTATACTGTACCTTGATTGGAGACTAAGTCCTGTTCGGAAGAAGGGTTACAACCCCGGTCCTTATTTGGTTTAAGGGTTGTAACTCGGCTTTCGAATAGTTCCCAAGTCATCCTATATCTTTGTCTTGTATTTCATTATACTGTCTCTTATAGAATTTGTCAATTCATATGGAACTGCTGTTAGTATTTGTACTTGCTCATTTTTCTGACAGGATACCGTTGATATTTTACAGATGATTCTGAGGCAGATTGCCCGACCTATTATGGGGACGGGTTAGATTGAGTAGACCTGGACCGTAGCTTGATAGTAGAGCCACTAGACTTTGCTCACCCATTGTAGAGTAGCTTAGTTAGATTTGCCTGGACTGCGATCCAGCTAGTACCTTCAGTTTGTAGTATTTATATTATACTCTGTGATGTTGTGTTTAGCTTTGGACTTGTGTGGATCTTGAACTTATTTCCTGTTTTTATCTATCATATTTCCTTTTCATGCTATCTACCTTAGTTTTATTTTATTATTGAGACTGTATTGCTATGTCACCTCCATTCGGAGTGTATATACTGTACAGGTACCTTTATCTGTTTAGTCGTAGTATTTACAGACCCTATATACAACGTTCTACCGCCGATTTTGCAGCGTAGGCTCGACGTAACCACGTGCTCGTGCCCCTAATCAGGGTGCAGGTCATGACACATTTTTTTGGTGGCCCATGCAGGTCTGTATCACAACTAGTGCGATCTCGTAATGGTGCTCGACTTAGAGTACTAATTACGAGACTGCAATTAGGACGTAGGATCTAGGGTATGATAGGAGTTATTCAATCACATTTCAGAAAATTTTTGATCTTTTGATTACCATGACAACTCTTTGTATTGAATTTAATTGTCCTTCTTTGATATTCCCTATCATGTGCCATATTGATTCCTTATTTTAATCTATCCTCAGGATGACGATTATTCGCTCTCAGGCAGCAGGATCTAGTACTATTTCGGAGAGGCCCGATCCGACAGGACTTCCACCTCCGGCTGCGGGAGCTCCAGTTGAGGGAGCTGCCACCTCAGTTCCTGCCCTTCAGGCGAGAGTAGCAGCGACGGTTCCAGGAGGTCTTCCACCTCCAGCAGCGGGACCGTCCATAATCATTCCTGATACTCTTCCACCGCCGACTCCACAACCGACTGATGCACAGCAGATGATGGCCCTGCTACAGCAGATATTGCAGATCCAGAGGGCCCAGGCAGAGGTACAGCAGCATTAGGCTGACGCGTCCCACTGCCAGACGGAGGTGTTATGGCAGAGCATGGAGAACTCACACCAGCTGGCGATAGCAGCAGTAGAGAGGGTTATACAGGATAAAGCTCAGAGTACAGTTCAGGGTGCCCCAGTTCAGTGGCAGAGTCAGGGAAGGCCTGGCACATGCCTAGACTTCAGGAAGATGAACCCGAGGGAGTTCAAGGGTACCGATGGTATCCTGTACGCGGATGACTGGTTGGAGGATGTCCAGCGGAGCCTGGAGTTAGCAGAGGTCCGAAAAGGGCTTTGGGTGACGTCTACAGCGAGCCAGTTTTTTGATATAGCGCTGACTTGGTTTCGTACGGATCCTCGTACGTCGGTGAGGGGTTTAGCATGGGAGGACTTCAGACGGCTCTTTAAGGAGAAGTTCTATCCAGATGTGGCCTTGACAGCTTTGGAGGGGCAGTTTGTCAGCTTGGAGCAGGGGAACTCGTCGGTCGACGAGTATGCAGCGGAGTTCTTTCGTCTGTGTAGGTTCGTACCGGATCTGATCAAGAATGAAGGGTACAAGGCCTGCAAGTTTCGGAGGGGTCTTATCCATGCAGTTCGTACTTGTACATCCGGGCGACGCGATACGATGTTCGAACAGATTCTGATGGAGGCGCAGATCGCAGAGGAGGACTTCGGCCTTAAGCCGAAGGGGGGCAGCGATGTTCTAGGAGCGAGCTCGAGTACGGGGCCGGCGAAGCGCCCTCATTTCCAGTAGAGACAGATTCAGCAGCAGCCTCAGTTGCATTTTCAGCAGGCACCAGCGCGTGCCTAGCAGCACTAGGGACAGAGCCAGAGACAGACTACTCAGTGCGACTTCTGCGAGAAACCAGGGCACACTCGAGAGGCCTGTAGGAAGAGGTTGGGCGTCTGTCTATACTGTGGGGTGCCCGACCACTTGCTGAGGGATTGTTGTCTTCGTGGAGCCCGAGGAGGCCAGGACAGAGCGTAGTAGGCCAGAGGACCAGCAGTTCAGCAGAGAGGTCCTCCACTTCAGACCCAGCAGCAGCGCTTTGCACAACACCAGAGGGGAGCCCCTGCGGGCAGAGTGTTCGTCTTGACAGCAAAGGAGGAGGCAGAACCAGTGGGTGATGTTATGGCAGGTCACCTTCTCCTTGATTTATTCCCTACTTTTGCCTTGTTTGATTCCGGTGCCACTCATAGTTTTGTGTCTGTTTCCTTTGCTCTGAGACACAACATTATTGCTGAATATATGGGTAGGACTTGCAAGATATTGACCGGGGGAGGCATCATCCTAGTTAACAATATCTGTAAGGGGCGGAGAATTACTCTAGGAGGCCGGGATTTGAGCGCGTACTTGCTCGTAATACCCCTTCCGAGGTACGATATGGTACTCAAAATAGATTGGTTGAGCATGCACCATGCTAGTATAGACTGTAGAGGAGGTAGGGTTCTGTTTAGGTCGCTGGGAGAGCCAAAGATTGTGTTTGCCAGGGGAGCAGCTGAGCCGGAAGATGGGTTCTGTGGAGCTTTGCTGGCGGGGCAGGCATTGCCGCATCTATTGATAGCTAATTTCATGGATATTTTTCCCGAGGAGTTGCCTGGGATGCCGCCAGATAGAGACATTGAGTTCTCTATGGACTTAGTGCCGGGCGCTGAGCCTATTTTACAGCACGTCTATAGGGTCAACAACAGCGAGTTGGCAGAGCTGAAGAAGCAAGTCGACGAGCTACAGGACAAGAGATTCATCAGACCCAGTTCATCACCTTGGGGAGTGCCAGTCCTGTTTGTACCGAAGAAGGATGGTACGATGCACATGTGTATCGATTACAGGGCGCTCAACAGCCTCACTATCAAGAACAAGTACCCGTTGCCGAGAATTGACGACTTGTTCGATCAGTTGAGCGGCGCAAAGGTGTTTTCAAAGATAGACCTGAGGTCCGGTTATCATCAGCTGAAGGTGAAGTAGGAAGACATTCCGAAGATGACTTTTCGGACTCGGTACGGCCAGTACGAGTTCACGTCATGCTATTTGGGTTGACCAACGCCCCAGCAGTGTTCATGAACTTGATGAACATGGTATTCCATTAGTACCTTGACAAGTTCGTGGTGGCATTCATAGATGGCATCTTGGTCTACTCGAAGACGCCGGAGGAGCACGAGGAGCATCTGAGGATTGTGTTCGAGACTCTGGTGAAGGAGCAGTTGTACGAAAAGCTTTCAAAGTACGAGTTCTTCCTGGACCAGGTCGAGTTCTTGGGTCATGTTATGATCGAGCACGGGATCTCAGTAGACCAGAAGAAGATTGCTGCGGTAGAGTCTTGGTCTACACCTAGTTCAGTTGCCGAGATTTGGAGCTTTCTAGGTTTAGCGGGCTACTATCGAAAGTTCGTCCAGGACTTCTCGCGGATTGCGGAGCCGATGACTAGACTCACCAGGAAGGACGTAGAGTTCGTCTGGACTGAGGAGTGTCAGGTCGCCTTTGATGAGCTGAAGAAGAGGTTGACATCAGCTCCGATCTTAATATTACCGTCTGGGACCGGTGGTTTCTCGATCTACAGCGACGCTTCTAGCAGTGGTTTGGGTTGTGTTCTTTACCAGCACGGAAAGATGATTGCCTATGCATCTAGACAGTTACGTCCTCATGAGAAGAACTACCCGACTCACGATCTGGAGTTGGCCGCTGTTAACTTTGCCTTGAAGTGGTGGAAACACTACTTGTATGGAGAGCGGGTTGAGATCTTCACTGATCACAAGAGCTTAAAGTACATGTTCACTCAGAAGGAGCTGAACATACGGCAGAGACGTTGGCTCGAGCTGATCAAGGATTTCAATATTGCCTTGTAGTACCATCCAGGGAAGGCCAACGTAGTTGCAGATGCCTTGAACAGGTATCCAGTAGCTATGTATCTGACAGCAGATCATCATCTTTTGGCTGACCTGGACAGTTTAGGAATTGAGGTGATTATTCCGGGCATAGAGGTGCAGATGTGGGGCTTACAGATTCAGTCTGAGTTGATGGACAAAGTCAGATCAGCACAGTATGATGATGTTGCCCTGAGGAGCAACAGGGAGCAGGTGCGGGCAGGGTTGCTTGATGATTTCTCTATTGCCGAAAATGGGTCGCTGCAGCACGGTGCTAGACTGTGCTTTCCGAGTGGGGAGCTTCGAGAGGAGGTTCTTCAGGAGGCACGTTGCTCTTAGTACTCTATGCATCCTGGGGCCAACAAGATGTACAATAATCTGAGGGAGCACGTTTGGTGGTACGGTATGAAGCATGAGGTAGCTCAGTTTGTATCTCGCTGCTTTGTATGTCAGTAGGTGAAGGCCGAGAGGTAGAGGCCTGGTGGGTTGCTATAGCCACTACCCATTCCTGAGTGGAAGTGGAAGCACATCACCATGGACTTTGTGTCCGAACTTCTACGATCTTCTGGAGGGAAAGACGCGATTTGGGTCATAGTTGATAGATTGACCAAATCGACCCACTTTTTGCCTTTCAAGGTGGGATTGTCTACGGAAAGGCTGGCAGAGTTGTACGTTCGTCAGATCGTGCGATTGCATGGGATTCCTGTGAGCATAGTTTCAGACCGGGACAGTCGTTTCACTTCCTACTTCTGGAGGAGTTTGCAGGCTAGCTTGGGCACCTCGCTCATGTTTAGTACCGCTTATCACCCCCAGACAGACGGGCAGTCGGAGAGGACTATCCAGACTTTGGAGGATATGCTTCGTACGTGTGTGCTAGATCTCGGGGGTCCTTGGGAGGACCCTCTTCACCTGGTAGAGTTTGCTTACAACAACAGCTATCAGGCCAGTATAGAGATGTCGCCATTCGAGGCTCTATACGGACGGAGATGCCGTACTCCCTTGTCATAGGACGATGTTGGCGAGAGAGTGCTGCTTGGACCGAAGATGGTAATGGATGCAGCTGAGAAGGTCAGGTTGATTGGAGACAGACTTCGGGTGGCTCAGGATAGGCAGCGGTATTGGGCCGATAGCCACCGGAGACCGTTAGAGTTCGAGGTTAGTTTCAGTTTCTGTTTGTGATGCTTGTGATTTTGTTTGTCCTGTGTGCCGAGTTTGTTTTATGTCTAGGCTGGTGCTTTGGTGTTCCTGAAGATTTCTCTGACACGGGGCACGATTCGCTTTGGCGGAGGCGGGAAGCTTAGTCCACGCTACATCGGACCCTTCACTATCCTTGAGAGGGTCGGTGCAGTGGCTTATCGACTAGACTTGCCACCTACGCTAGAGGGGGTGCACAACGTGTTCCATGGGTCACAGCTGAGACGGTACGTGGCAGACCCTAGCCATGTATTAGACCATTCAGCGATCGAGGTGTGGCCTACTCTTCACTATCCAGAGCAGCCAGTAGAGATTCTGGATCGTAGGGAGAAGGTGCTCCGGAACCAGGTTATACCCTTGGTTCGTGTTGCATGGAGGCATCACTCTCCAGGTGAGTCTACCTGGGAGAGAGAGGACGACATGCGGGAGCATTTCCCTTATCTCTTCGAGCCCTGAGGTATAATTTTTTTTATGTTTCTGCATGTGATTTCGGTGTATGTTTGTTTTAATTTTGAGGACAACTTTTTTTTAAGGTGGATAGATTTGTCACCCTCATTTTTCATGAACAGGGATATTTTGGTCATTTTACCACCTTAGAATTATTTTAGAATTATTTATTTATTTATGATATTATTTTGGGGTTATTTGAGTCGGGTTCGAATTTCAACTCAATCCGACCTGTATCGGGGACCCGGGGTAGTTTTGACTCTAGTGGGACCCACACATTAGTTAGCCATGGCCCACATGATATTAATTTTAGTTAATGGTTAGACTATTATTTATGGATAGGGTTTGGTTAGATTAGAGATTTAGAATAACTAAAATAGCCTCGACTTAAACCATTTTCTAATTTTAATTGAATAGATTAGTGGGGCGTATTTTAGACTTTGCATTAGGGGGGAATACCAAGCCATTGTGGCCGGCCCTAATAGAGGGAGAGAGAGTGAGCCCCTTTGTTATTTTCCATTCCATTTTCTCTCTCTTGTTCTTCTCCAAATTTTAGAGAGGGTTCCTATAGATTTTCTCCACCAAATCAATCCATTCCTCCACCCAACCTTCTTTCTTTCTTCTCTACTCAAGCTAAGGAAGGAGCTAGCCAAGTTTGGGAGGATTCGGAGCTCGTTCGTGTCCATTTGGGATTCCTACGTGTCGGGGTCACATCGGAAGGATTTTTCCTAGATTTGATCTACCGGGAGGTATAAATCTCTTCTCTTTTTCATTTTCTCATGGATATAGGATGATTTTAGACCCATAGGAATGACCCCCATGGTTGTGTCTCTATTTGTGTCCATTTCGTGTCCATTTGGAGACTTTTAGGTGTGTCCTATGTGTAGGTTTGTGTCCTAGTGGGAAAAACCTATTTGGACACTTGTATTTAATATATATATTGTGTGGATGATTTATTAGATATTTAAATCTCAGATTTGTGTTGTTTAGAGATGTGTTCTTCATGTATCATATTGTATCATATTTATTTATCAATATATTGTATATATATTTGGTTATATATGTTAGTCTATATATATATATATATATATATATATATATATATATATATATATATATATATATATATATATATATATATATATATATATATATATATATATACATGTATATATATAATTTGTGACTTATATATATGTATATATATGTGATAATTTGTGTTCATGTGTGGGAAGATTTTGGCCAGGGGAGGAGGCATGCCCTGCTGTTTCAGCAGCGATGGGATATCAGTCCCCACCAGGGGGACTGATTTCCTGATCTGGACAGTCCCCGAAGGGGACTGTCATTTGTTAGCTGAACATAGCAGCAGTAATACTGCTATATCAGCAGGTTGGAGGGGGGATTCAGTCCCTAAACCAGCCTATTCAGGCCCCCACAAACCAGCATATAGCTGTCCCAATTTAGCCCATGTACCAGCCCCTTCCAAGCACCCATAGCAGTCCTATTTCCTGTCCCAAACCAGTCCTAAACCTGTCATTAACAGTCCAAATCGACAGCCATATAGCCCCATTTCAGCCTACATGTTTCAGTCCCATATCAGCCCATTGAGTCCTCTTATTAGGCACTATATTGGCCTTAGATTCAGCCCATATTAGGCCCCCAAACCAGTCCAATCCAGTCCACATTTCAGCCTTAGAAATCAGTCCATTATATGCCTATGTGTGTGTGTGTGTGTGAGCCTATATATGTAGCTAATAGCCTATAGGTGTGAGCAGGTGTGTGAGCCTATAGGAGAGCCTATGTGTGAACCTATATGTGACCATATGAGTGAGAGTTAGTGAGTGAGTGTTGGTGTGTGGGTGTTAGCTAGATATGAGAACAATATAGGATAAGGTAATGAGGATAAACCCCATGTGTCCTAAGATGGGCTAGACATCTAGGAAACCCAAATTACTTGGTAGGTAAACCTTAGATAGAATAGTATCTAGCTACCCTAAGGAGCCTAGGCTATTATCTTGAGTATTAGCGGGGTTTCCTTTGTAATGGACAAGGTATCGGGAATACCTTGTTAAGGGTAAGTATAGGTATTTACCTAGAAGCTAAGGTATTGAGTTTAGGGTGTAAGGTATATTTAGAAATTGTTTGTCTTGGTTGGTAATGGTCAATAATAGCGCTCCTAGACTAGTTTTGACTTCGGTTGACCATTTTGACCAAAAGTCAACAAAAGTCAACCGAGAGTCAAACTTAGCCTATAAGTGACTAGATTTGACCGAAACCAAACCAGAGTTGACCCATTGACTGAAAGTCAACAGTTAGTCAACATTTCACTAGTTTGACCTAGGGTTGACCAAGGGTTGACTCAGTGTTGACCAGAGTTGACTTTTTGACCAAAAGTCAACTGTAAGTCAACCCTTGACCCAGAATGACCTAGTTTGACTTGGATTGACTCCCAGTGACCTAGTATGACCCAGTTTGACCCGGTTTGACCTAGATTGACCTAGTTTGACTTAGACTTGCATATCATGCCTTAAATTAGTTTATTTTTTATTATAAAACCCTGTTTGACTTATAGTATCTCATTTTAGGTCTGTGATTTACTCTGAGCGTCTGTTCACCTTATCAGCTCAGGACCATAGGCGATTACATTCACTGATAGTTTTCATTGTCTTGATATCTACTATATCCGATTCAGTTGTAGTGTCTTACTTGATTCTCGACACGATAGCTCACGGACTAGTATACGTCGGATCCTGTCATGAGATGTTATTCCTGGATTTCCTTGGTATATTGGTACGTGATATTTTCGTGTTTCGTGTACTTATATAGACATCGATTTGGGAGTGGGCTGGCCCCCTGCTTTTGAATCACGTGTCATGACGTGCCATGTTCGGATCCGTGATACTATTCGGGGATGCGGGAATTATTAGGAGTTATGTGATCAAAGCCTCTTGTCACTATTTTGCTTGCGCCACTCTCACCTTACGTAGGGTGTAGCAGATACCTCCGTGCGCTTGTTATCCAGGTTGGCCGGCATGACTTTTCGTGAGATCACCGTGGATTGTCGGGCCAAGTGGATAACATGTCTTGTCACTTACCTAAAAGCCGATCACATATCGCTCTAATAATTCAAATCACATTTTATATTTATTATCGTATATTATATCCAGTTCAGCTCTACTTTCAGTACTTTTTTCACCATGCTATTGTAAAACCCCTATTTTTTAATTATTTTTTTATTATTTTAAAAGACTTAAAAAAATAAATTTATGCAATTTATGATTTTTTTTAATGACCTTAGCCATGTTGTGTTTTGGAGCTCTAGACGACCATGAATTTTGGCACGAAAGATGTAGCAGTGTGCTTTGACCAGTATACTAGCCATACCGGGGGAAGCCTAGCCATGATGATGTTCAAACTAGGAAAACCAGACCAAATTGTGAATTAACTTATTTAAAGTAGTTTTAATTAAATATTATTTTATATATTGATTTTTAGATGACCCGGTTGGACCAAACCAGTCCGAACTAGGCCCGAACCAGATTTAAGCCCATGTAGCCATGTGGTGGGACCCAGGGTGGCCATGTAGACATATTTTATGCACGTAAAAATATTTTCTAAATTATTTTAGAATTTTATGTACATTTTAATTATTTAATTATATGTACAATTATTGGTATTATTATTATTATAATAATATTTTATAAAATTGTATATTTTTGGACCCGGATAAGGGTGTGCGGTATGAGTTCACCCATTGGGACGATTTTATTAATTTATTATTATTAAGTTATTTTGTGGAGATTTAATAAACATGTTTTAAGATATTATTATTGGAGTTTATTTATTGTGAATTGAATTTATGTATATATGTAGATATATTTAAATATATTAAATATTTGGATATGTGGCATTTAAAGTGTTATTCGGATTTAAATAGATTTTTAGATATATACATATACATATATATATATTTATATATATATGGATACATATATATATAAAGATTTAAAAGATAAAGCAAAAAAGGAAAAAAAAAACTATATACTATGTGGTCGGCCCCTCCATGTGGGAACCGACCACATGATGGCAAAGCAAGCAGCAACTTGCGCCCAAATACCTAGCAGCAACTCAAGATAGGGGGCCGACCCCTTTGCAAAGCAACAATAGCATAACATATTTATGGCCGACCCCCTAATAACCCTTTATAGTATATATACTTTTGACTCAAAAAAAAAGAAAAAAAAAAAGAAAACCTAAACCCTAAAATCCGAATCCTTCTTCCTCCTCCCACTCCTCGGTGTGTGTGCCAGCCTCGCCGGAGCGACAGCATCTCCGCCTCCCGATCGTCCCGGCGACAACAACAACAATAAAACAACAGATTTCCACTTTAAGGTATCCCACTTCCCCGATCAATTTCTCTGTCAATTCTACTCTGATTTTTGATCCGTAAATTCGTGTAGAAAGCCCACATAACCCTCTTTGAGATCCCCCAGGTGGATTTTGACATGGCCATCCATCTTGCTCGAAAAATCGAGACAAAGTTGGAGAAAAATAACTTTTCTGGAATATTAAAAACTATTTCAAAACACCAACTTGTCGGCCACTTTTCTTTCTGTACAATAGGATTTTGTATAAACTAATTAAAGGCAGTCAAAGACAACATAACCAAGATTGTAACGCACCTTCTGGATTCACTTTTTATCAAGTATGTAGAAAGTTACACGTTGTTAAAGTTTTACGAAAAATTGTAAATTCTGTTTTCAAAAAGTGGAAAAACACCCGATACGGCGTGCGCTCCGACAAACCGGGCGACATGGTCGTGCACTATACGCATCAAAAGGCGTGTATGGATGTTGTCGACGTGTGGGAACTGACGAAACCCGATTTCGTTGCATGTGCGCGACGAAATCAATGCGTATCCATCGAGATACCCCGTATCGACCCTTTGCAAATTAAGTCACAACTTTGTGCACACTCATCAAATCGTGACGAAACTTGCATCATTGGACTCAAAATATTTTTCTGGTCCTGTGAGCCAAATTTGGTCCGATTCTGAGCCAGTTGATCGGGACGCTATTTTGGCGGGCCCACAATCCCACTCAACGAGCAATTTTGTGCACGGCCCACCGGAATCCAAAATTGGACGTACCGATGGGTTCATCTCATCAAAACAAATCCGTAGACATATAGTTTGACGACTTTAGAGACCGTAGGTTCTGGCGTGCATTTCGGTGCAAAGCGGGTCCAACGGCGGACATCGTTTTGATCCAAAATTACGATTTTGCCCCTGTTCTAGAATTTAACTTTTGGACAAGCGTTTCTTAGGCATATCTTATATTCCAAACTCGTCCATGATGTTTGTTGCAGCATCCGGAGTCATCTACGGGATTTGGCTTTCTCTGGCTCCGTTTATTTGTCGGTTCGGGCTACTGGATCTTTACTTTTGCACATAACCTCAGGCAAGATACCTTGCCATCTTGTACTTATATTTGATTCATGATATTTTATATGTTGCTAGTATTTTACATTAGTAAGAGTGTGTCCAAGTATGACTTGGGTGCCATCGATATGTATATCGATGTTTGTGTGTGTGCGTGTGTGTGTGGACCATATGTGGTAGCTGACTTTTCTAATGTGTTGAAGTTATACTCCATAACTTCTTTAACCTATTGACGTGTCTCATACATGACACAAGAAGTGAGGATCATGGAGTTAGCATGAACCTACGTATTCGACTTGATACCGATACGGGCGGTTCGTGTATCGGTTCATTTATGGATTGGCGGAGTCTAGATAGAGACTTGCATAGAGATATAGATCGCCAAGTCATGGATATGACTTGTGTGATACATGGGCGGGAAAAACTACTAGTACGTATGAGCTAGCCCACAGCCTTCTAGTTGCCCGGTTATGACTTCATGGATTCCCTGTTATGGGTGTATCGCTAGAGGATATATCCATTGCACGGCCCTGACCACCCGTTAGATATGGTCAGGAGGTATGCTAGCGATGCAAAGTATGGACTAGGGATATATCCATTACACGGCCCTGACCACGCGTCAGATACGGTCAGAGACGTATACTAGTTCATGCGAAAGCCCCTAGCGGATGCTATGCTTTATTCCTACCCACTTATACGTTCCAGTATAACTTTCGACTTGCATTACACCTAGATGGTTAGGTTCCATTGTGTTGGAGCGTGTGGTCTTTCCTTTATCATGTTTCATTTACAGTTCATTATGGTATGATATTGTGTGTCTTGTTACGTCCCTCTTAGGACCTGGTTATCTCTCCAGGTGTGTGCTTCTGTGATATTTGCAGGTGTTCTAGTCTAGGCCGTGATCTTCTCCATCCTTTCGAAGATGATTGCACTTGGCTCGGCTTGTTATTTCATCTATTCCTTCTCGTACATTTTATTTGAGATAGTTGGTAGTGGACTTTGTCTCCGTCCAACGATTGTACCATAAATATTTAAGTTGATTTTATATAATGAATCTTTTTATTGTGGATGAGATTTAGTTTGACTTGGATTACTACATTTTACAGCTTATGTATACATACAAGGTTTCCATATATTGGAGTGTGCTTCGTATGTATGCAGCTGGCATGATACGTATCTGGTCCCAAGTATTTTGGGACTGGGGCATTACAGCTATGATTTCATTACTCAAATGCTCCACATGCCTTTATACTGTACCTTGATTGGAGACTAAGTCCTGTTCGGAAGAAGGGTTACAATCCCGGTCCTTGTTTGGATTAAGGGTTGTAACTCGGCTTTCGAATAGTTCCCAAGTCATCCTATATCTTTGTCTTGTATTTCATTATATTGTATCTTATAGAAATTGTCAATTCATATGGAACTGCTGTTAGTGTTTGTACTTGCTCATTTTTCTGACAGGATACCGTTGATATTTTACAGATGATTCTGAGGAAGATTGCCTGACCTATTATGGGGATGGGTTAGATGGAGTAGACCTAGACCGTGGCTTGATAGTAGAGCCACTAGACTTTGCTCACCCAGAGTAGAGTAGCTTAGTTAGGTTTGCCTGGACTGCGATCCAGCTAGTACCTTCAGTTTGTAGTACTTATATTATACTCTGTGATATTATGTTTATCTTTGGACTTATGTGGATCTTGAACTTATTTTCTGCTTTCATCTATCCTATTTCCTTTCCATGCTATCTACCTTAGTTTTATTTTGTGAAAGACTGTATTGCTATGTCACCTCCATTCGGAGTGTATATACTATACAAGTACCTTTATCTGTTTAGTCGTAGTATTTATAGACCCTATATACAGCGTTCTACCGTCGATTCTACGGTGTAGGATGGACATAACTACGTGCTCGTGCCCCTAATCATGGTGCGGGTCGTGACAGAGGGAGTTCCAGCTACTAGACCCGGTTGGAGGTAAGTGACTAATCTAGATATTGGTTTGTTTTCTTGAGATAAGATAGAGATGATAACTAGAACTGTAACCTTATCTGTGATTGATATTTGCAATAGAAATATTAGCAAAAGAAATATTGGCTTGGTTTATTCCCTTTGGTTCAACATCTTAAACCCTCCCCTTTTTCCTTTATAAACCCACCTACTTTTTCTCTCTTCATTATTTCTCATAACTTCTTCTTCTTCTTCTCCATTAAAACCTCTCCCCCTCCATAGGCAAGTGCAACTTGCTTCATGAAGGAACCCTCCATTTTATTGTTCTAATCTCTTCTATGCAACATTCTATGCTACTTTAGTTCTTGTCATTTTGTATTTTTATGTATATATTTGTGTAGATCTAACTTTGTACCTTTTTAGAGTTTTTTTGGGTTTTAATCTCTCAAACCATCTTGTTTATGAAAACTAAAAGTTCCATGTGGTAGGGAATTTGATTTTACACAACTTAGGCTTTTAAAAAGTTAGATTTCATTGTGTTTTGACCAAGTTATGGGAGTTTGAAGTTCATGGGTTCCATGGCCTTCTTCTCGGAATTTTGGAGAAGAAGAACAGTGTGGGCGCATGGCATTTTATGCACCCACAGGGACTTTAGCCTTGGGCGTATAGCCCTATATATGTGCCCAAGCTTCCTGTCTTCCACAGTGCTGGCGTATAACTATGCGTCCACGATTTGTGTGGGCGCATGGGCGCTAGGCGTATAAACCCCCTGGGCGCATGCATCCTCTTGGGCGCATATGTCCCAGACCCCCATTCTCTTGGGCGCATGCCACCATGGGCGTATGCTGCCCTGACCACCCCCATGCTTAAGGGCATGTTACCTTGACCATCCCAAGTTGGGCGCATGACCATGTGTGGGCGCATAGCCCTTATTATGTGCCCATATAGTTAGTATAGGTGGCTTTTACTTAGTTTTCCATGTACCCTGCCTCACTTATGTGGGCGTATAGCTTAGGCGCATAGCCCTGGGCGCATGCACCCCTTGGGCGTATGCACCCCTTGGGCGTATGCACCCCTTGGGCGCATGATGACCCCAGTTTCCCTTTTTATGATTTTTGTACCCATTTTATATCCTTACACCTTTTCGATATGAACTCGACATGAACACGATGTGAGCATGACATGTTAATGGAATGATAGCACTTGATGGTGGCCCGTTGTGGCGCACCCTTGACAAGCAATATTGATATGGTAATATGAACACGACAAGATAATAAAACTACATGTTTAATGGCCCGTCATGGCGCACTCATGACAGGCAACCTTGACATAATAAATGACATGATAGTGGCCCGTTGCGGCGCACTCTTGATAAGCAAACATGACATGTATTCTTGACAAGTAACATATAACTCTCGTCTTGACACCGTGGATGATTTTTCTTGTGTGTATCAGTACAAGCTACATGTCTCATCATGCATCATGTCTAGGACATGAATTCCTGATTTTCACGGTCAGGGATTCATACTGAATCTGACTAAGATAATAACTAGATTGATCAAGTAGTTCATGAAGAGATTCCTAGCTACAGGCAGTTCCGTTATCTGGGCGTTCTAATTGGACTTGTAGCCTGCCGTCGAGTAAGGCACATTTCCAGCATACAGTCATGTGTTGCACCCCCAAGTCACCTAATCCAACTCTCTCAACTTGTGACCGGATAACCTGGATTAAGACTGCAGGGCTTGTGGCTGTTGGAAAATCTTGATGCATCTTGCTAGTAACTAGGCTTGTGATAACCCCAGTTAGTTAAAGTATCGAGCCGTATTCTTTGCTTGGCCGTGAATGTTGGATGAGTCCAATCCTGTCTAGTCTTGTCTAGATCCAGTAGATGGCTATCTCAGGACATGTTTGCTTACGCTTTGATCTTAGCAATAAATGGCTAGAGATCCGGTTCTGTTCAGGCGAAGGGTTACAACCCCGGTCCTTGTATGGTTTAAGGATTGTAACCTAGATTTCGGAATAGTTCCTCGTACTCTCGTCATTTGTTATCTTATTTACATTTTAAGTTTTTCCTATTATTATTTTGTTCATGTGCTAATATGCTGGTTTTATTCTTAAGTGAAGCCTCCCCTGTGGCACTTGTTCTTTCTGGGGTCTGATCCAACTGGTTTTATATGGCCAGATTTCGGAGTAACACCCGAAGATCTTCCAGCCTTCCAACCAGATGGTGAACACTAGGCGCAACCTTGGCAACGAGTGGGTTTTATTTTGCTCTCCCACTCTATTGTAAATTATTCTTTTGAGGCGTTTAGCCACCGAACAAATGTTAGCTCGTGTTAAATTTACATTCTTGTCTGACTAAGGGCTGTATCATGGTTGACAAATGCTAGGGTTGATCATGTATGACTTTAACTCTTGCTAGTCTTCGCATTTTGTATGACTAGCTTCATGATCATCTGAATATGTAATGTATGGGACGCCTTACTTTGTATGTCTGATGATCTAGCATCTTGTTATATTTACTTGCTTGCTTGAGATTGAGACACTAGGCTTGTTCTTGACCTTAAGAAACTATTGGCTTGTAGTTAAACCCTCAGGTATCTAGACAGTCGTGATCGTATATCGAGGTGGGATTCACTTCAATATACGTAGCTGCTGTGTCTGTCCCCTGCTCTCCAGTATTCTGGTTCTGGGGCGTGACACGGTTTAAGTGGTGGCCCATGCAGGTCTTGTAAATCAAGATATGTGAGGGCTTCACGAGATAGATGTCTCAATCAGCACTCGCCTTTGATCTCTACTCGTGTCTTCTAATCATTTCGAAATTCTTGATCTGATTACATGCTTATATCCTTGATCTATCATGGTCCTTCCTTATTGTTCCCCATGTCGTTTTTTTAGCGGCATTGTTCCTGGTCCTACCGATCAACAAGACGGAGCACCTCCAGCGAACCAGCAGCAACCTGGAGACCAAGCCCAGCATTCAGGGGTAGCCTCCAGAGTCATGCCTATCGGGGGTCAAGAGCCACCAGTTCAGCTCGTCCAGCCTGCAGAGCCTGATAATGGAACCCTGGTAGGACTCATCAGGAAATTGCTTGCATCTCAAGATCGTCAAGGCGATGCCCTGTACCAGACAATACAAGATGCCATGGGCAGAGTTGGTTACCAAAGGAACAACGCGGCCAACAGCTTCAAGCGTTTGAACCCTCCTTTCTTTGATGGCAGTGAAGATGCTATCACCGCTGATGTGTGTCTTCAGGACATAGAACACTACAAAAATTTATCAGATTAGCGACGTTTAAAAATGTCGCTAACCTCGGTGAAAACGTCGCTAAATCAATTTAGTAACGTTTAGGGCGACGTTTCGGGAACGACGGAAAAGATGTGTCGCTAAACGAGAAAACGTCGCAAAACGTTGCTAGGGCGACGTTATTTGGCGACGTTATTAACGTTGCTAATTAGCGATGTTATTTGCGACATATTAACGTTGACGCTAATTAGCGACGTAAAAGGCGACGTTATCGTATGGTCGCCGTTCAGCGACACTATTGCGACGTTTTTGACGACGGCGTACTGACATAAGATTTGGTGCCACGTGTTGCCACGTCAGCATTTAGCGACACTTTTAGCGACATTTATTAACGTCGCTAAAATTTAGCGACGAATATGAACGTCGCTAAAAACGTCACTAAGTTAAAATATATAAAAAAATAGGTTCCAGAATACAAATGGAGCTGGAGCCTGAGCCAAAATACAGAATACAAAATACAAAATACAGAATCCAATCCCTGGGTTCGTAGACCCCTTCGGTGGAACACTCAACACCGGCACACACAATATATTCCAGAATATACAAAAAATAATAAAAAATACTATCTGCAACGAACAATGTCAATATATAATATCCTGAATAAACCAAATTAATATCCGCAAATACGTACAAACTCAATATCCTCAACGAAAAAACTGAATATCCCCAAATACATACAAAGTCAAAGATATAGTACAGTCCAAAAATGCAAAACCAAAACTACTGATCGCCTGGAGCTGGAGCTGGACCCGGTGCTAGAGGAGGAGCGCCACCAGATGACTGTCGTCGCAACGTCAGGATCGTCTGATACTTCTCTGGAGACAACAGGTGGACGAGCATGTCCTTTCGTGCACCGCCGTATGTAGACGATGCTCCCGGCGTACCAGCAGACGATCGCTCTATAGCCATCTCCTGGAAATGCTGCATCTGCTCGACCATCCGCTGCGTAGCCTCCTGCGTAGCACGGGTCATCTGTCGCAGCGCCTATGTAGTCTCCTCAAGCCTCTCGAAGTTTGAGATGAGCGCATAATCATCTGTATGCGGCCCCCCATCATCTGCAGCATCTCGTCATGTCGAGCTTAGATCTGCGCATCGACACTCTGCTGGTAGCGGAGCGACTCCTCAGTCTGTGCGGGACCGGGCACACTAGTGGCGGTCGTAGAGGCCTGTGACGCAATGAAGGCACCATAGGAGCCCGTACCAAAGTTGTAACGACCCGCTCCGTCCTAGCGGAACGCCGATTCAAACGGCAAGTGCAACGACTCAAACGAGCCGTCGATCCGAAGAGTTGGCATCGACCTGAAGAAGAATCGATGCAAGGCTTACATTGACCCGTCAAGATGAATCCAGACTTAGACTTTCAAAGGCGCGCTCGGAGAATCGCTCGGCCAATGCGAAGATCGCTAAGGTGGGTGGCTCCGATGAACCCGTCTTTGCTTAGCCTAAGACACATAACAATGCGGATACTATCACAAAAATCGCTAGGCGATAACCCCGTGCATGCTAATAAATGACTCAACGCACCTAGCTAAGGGAATAATCCTATCTTGTATGCTTGTATAGAATATGGAAAGAAATATGAAAAATATGAGAACTCTCATACTGCGCTCCACGCTCGTGCTACGGCACAAGCTTACGTTCAAGTTCCCTATGCGTTCAACAATCAAACAATGAATGGGTTACAACAATGAAACGGGAAGACTATCGACATAGTCGTTCCGAGTAGAGTTAGCAACATTGAAAGACTATGGGACCGATGGGTCGCCAAGGCGACTCCCGTACGAGGAGTTACAAAATGTATGAATGAATGAATAAACGAATAAGTGAATGAATGAATAAACGAATGAAAGAATGAATATGTGAATGAATCGATGAACAAACGGACAAGTGAAAGAAAGAAAAGAAAGAATGAATGAAAGATAAAAAAAGAAAGAATGGTTAGCGACAGGTGTGACGGGCACGTGCAACGGGGCTCGCTACCCGTGCTGCACGGACGCCAACCTAGTCGATAACGCATTATGGCTAAGGGTTAGCCTACAGCTCAGAGATAGCCGTTAAATTAAAATGACAAGATAATACGAAATGGTCGTGGACAAACGGCAGGGGCGTTGTGTGGAGTATACCGTGGCCGTGGTAGTGGAAGGATTCTGCGGCACGGGCGTTGTGTGGAGTATACCGTGGCCGGCCTAGGCGGAATCAAAAGCGGGGCTTACGGGCTGCCTGGGTGCGGGCTTGGGCACCGGGAGACGTAAGTGCAGGGTATTTCAAGAGACTTAACGGGGTGTACCAGCCATCACCCTACGCTAAGTTGAGAAATACCAAGGGGAAATGTCCAAAATGGCTTATCATGCCAGCAACCGGTGCATATAGATTAAGTGGACTTTGCTGGTGGCTATCCACGTACGAGTCTTTGCATTAAAATCAAAGTAGTCTAAGTTAAATGAACCAGTGCCTCCTGAATATGCTGGAAATATATCACACCAAACAACAAAGAGTGCTTCATGCAAACGAGTTAAAAGAACACACGCCTACGATGCGCTAGAACCCGAGGCAGGGACACGCTCTTGATATTGAAAGTTTACATGAGACACGTGAAGTTATTCCTTATGAATTGTTGACTAACTTGGTTGACTTTGGACAGGGAAGGCCGGACGGTAAGTATGGGTAAGTCGTGCATGTATTTTCATGCGACACTTGAATTCGGCAACACGAGATAGGTTATGGAATATGCCATAAAACTGATCCTAAGGCAAGATTAGAAAGACAATGAATGATAGAGATGCACAAAAGTAAATGGAACGTGTTTGGTAATGATAGAATTGTGGGAGAGCTAGCCTCCCCACCAGTGCATAACAATGTACTGATAACCCCACAGTCTGCTTACAGGAAGCAGGAAACGTCGGCGGGTACGGAGCTTCCCTCGAACGTGCTAAGGCGCGGAGCTATCTCTCGAGCCTTGAAGCGTTGCAAGGAGCTGGAGCACCATATACAGGACATAATGTATTGGAACATCGCCATGAATCATTCCATCTTGTAAGCCACTTGGCACGCCTTTTATGTTTCAGAGAAAGAGAGCTTGAGCGACTTGTAAACTCGGCCTAGCGCCGCTTGTAAACTCCTTAAATATCAATAAAGAGTTTGGATTCGTTTTCAATTTGTGTTCATTTATTTTCCGCTGCAAATGGGGACACTCTGTGCGACTCTGTGGCCTAGCTCAAATCGATCGTTTCTGGACTTGGCCTTGCATGGGCGCAACCTAGGCCCGTACGGCATCATGCCTTAGCGAGGACGAATGCTCTTACGGGAGCGGGGCGTGACAGTTTGGTATCAAAGCACGGCTTTACGTCCTTGGACTTCATTCGATTTTCTCAGTTCTGAAAGCTCGGTTGGAAACAAAAGATGGGTACGCTCTCTCTCGTTGTGCCTTGGGATGTTCCATATAATAAGTCTAAATATTTTCAAAAGCTCGAACGAGTACTCGGTTGGACGGTATCGATAGGCGAAGGCCATTGCACCACCACGACGGACTTGAGTTGGAAGGAACTGATGCTAAGAGTTAGCAAACGCAGTGCGTGCTTGAATGAGCTTACGCTGACAGCAAACAAGTACACGAAACCAAAGTCTAGTTCGAACGGGATGGTTATGCATGCAGCCTTTTGGCTAAGTTGTGCAGAATATCGTGCACCTAGACTTTCTGGTGCAAACGAGTTGCGAGTGAGATCGATTATCGCTCGAACGAGAATAAGTGAGCATACGAACTCGAATATAGTCCGTTCGGGATAGCTATGCACACGACCTTTTGGCTAAGTTGTGTCGTGTGTCGTGCACCTCGACTTCTGGTGCAATCGAGTTGCGAGCGATATCAAGTATCGCTCGGTCGGGAACGGAGATACACTTAGAGTGTATATCGATAGGAACGCTATCAAACTAACGCTTAGGCATGCACGAAAGATTAGCTTGAATTTTGAGGATTAGTGTGAACGACTTAATATGTCGAGGCGACGTGAGCGATTATGCTAGAGATTCGTCGAACGAATCTGAAGGATGTCTTAGCGCATGACGCGAACGTGATTGAGGACTAGATCGTACGGCTTGAATCCGAGTGGTGTATGTGATAGGTTCGGAGAAGAATAAGAATGGGTGTCGACAACTAGTCGAGTCGCTCGAACCCTGAGTGGTGTATGGATGTTATAAAAATTGTTCGAGCGAGACTAAGGGATTTACGGATAGAACGAGTATGTCGACGAGGCGATGCGATAGCACAGAGTCTAAGAATGCGTCACGCTTGGTTGATCGTGACTTCGTGTGTCCCGAACGAGATATCGTTCGGACAACTTGTGGATGCGCAACGTGAGTTAGAAAATGGTTCGGAACGATGAATGAAAATGAATGATCTCGATCGAGGAAACTTAGAGGATCGTGCGTACAATTTCGGATTGATTCAAATGAATTGTGACTTGAGTTTGAACAACGATCTTGAAACTAGCTTGAGGAATAGCAGTTGAACTTGATCTTGAATATGAAATGAAATTGTGGAATATCCAACTCGAACAACAACATCAACGCACGACTCGAAATCGGTTGTAAAGGAAGATCGTCAGGTTACGCATATCGTCGATGGTATTGAGGCGTATCAAAGATCGATATGCGATAACTCGGGGGTACTCTGACTCGACGAATGACGATCGTACAAATGTCATTGTTCCGTTGGATGCTATAATTGGGATGTTAAAAATGTGTCGAGGAAAAGATAGACTTGGCTCGAGGATTTCCTAGTTGAACGCATGACGGTCAGACTGTAGAATCGATTTAGCTTGGATGAAAATGAGAATGCTTGGATTTGCTTCATTGACAACTACAGCATTGACGTTCTTGTCTTATGCAAGCGCAACTCCAGCCTCGCACATGCGTCGTGCCGGATTAGGATAATCACTCTGCGTGAGTGCTGATATGGTGATTCATACAGCGGGAGTGATTGAACTTGGATGGCGTGGCAATTTGATTGCTTCGACTTGTGGTTTGACGCGAAGGTAAACTCGAGAATGAATCAGTGTGTGTGATGATCGAACTTGAGGATTGAGTAGGTCCAATCCGCGTATCGAGAATGAGTTAGTCTAAACTCAAACAAGAGTTACGCCCCGATGAGAATGATTATTCCGCGGGAGCGTTGCATGGTGATTCATGAACCACCGTGGATAATCGGACTCGCGTGAGATTGGGACGAAATGTATTGTCGAGCTGGATGACCTCGTGATCGAATACATGAATTGGTTAGAATGGATATGTGAAGTATGTCGATTGGGTGATTTAATGGATTTGAATTCATTACGGTGCGCGACGAATGCCTTGATACGAATAGGTGATCGTGCTCGATGTTTAGAAATCTAAATGACGCGAGCTTGGGTAGAGAATCCCGTACTGCTGACTTTGGTTTGACCCTAGGATTGGGGTCAGTGTTGGCATTATTGTTGGGGAACTATGATTCCAATCCTGACATTGACTTAGCCTCGGAAAGATGGCCTAGCGGTTAGGCGAGACGTCCTGTTTCATGAGTTATCAATCAAAAGATTGATCTTGAGGATTGGCATGGATGGATAACGTGAATCACGAATATATGAATACCCCTCACGAGATTCGGCTGACATGCATATATTTCAGGGACGCTTGAGTATGTGCACGATGCGACTCGAGTGAGAATGACAAATTTCTAGATCATGCGGCTTGGCTGAATGCCTGTATTTTGGGGACGCTTGGAATGCGTGCACGATCCAGCCAAGTGATACATTGAGTTTAAACGAGATTTGAGGAATGGATGAGTGTCGAGAACTTGAAATCGTTTAAAAGAAAGGAATGATACTAGTACGAGCGTGGCTCGGAATTAGGAAACGTGTGAGCGGAGTATGTGTGAACGACAACGAGATTGGCCCTAAACAAGTGAATATATGGAATCGATATCGTGCAAGTAAAAGTTGGTATAACAAAATTGAACCATTGATAGGAAGATATACTCGATGATAGTAAATACTTGGTCTTGAATTGGACGAAAATTACTTAGACTTGGTCGACCCCGCTAGGAAGAAATCATACTGATTTCGTGGACACGAACGCTTGAGAACTGAATCGGGTCATCTCGTTGACCGAGATAAATGAAAGTAAGTTTGCCTCAGCCTACGACCCTCGTATTTGACGAATTACAACGTGTCTCGTGAAACCATTTCCGTCCCATGACACAGAGAAATAGCAACCAAGACGAAGAAACACTTGAATTGAATAAGTACCATCAACTCTAAAATGAATGAAAGGCTATTCAATAAAATCGACTAAACGCGTGCGACACGGAACTTAGAAAGATATCCAGTATGGTTCGATGCAATCGAACGATAGAGCCGTTCGATAGTATTGTCGAATAAACACGACGACACAAGTCAAGAAACGGTAGGATGACCTGCACTCAGGAAGTCTCGAGGATAAGACTTGCTTTGAGTGGTGTATTATGTAATGACCCGCTCCGCCCTAGCGGAACGCCAATTCAAACGGCAAGTGCAACGACTCAAACGAGCCGTCGACCCGAAGAGTTGGCATCGACCTGAAGAAGAATCGATGCAAGGCTTACATTGACCCGTCAAGATGAATCCAGACTTAGACTTTCAAAGGCGCGCTCAGAGAATCGCTCGGCCGATGCAAAGATCGCTAAGGTGGGTGGCTCCGATGAACCCGTCTTTGCTTAGCCTAAGACACATAACAATGCGGACACTATTACGAAAATTGCTAGGCGATAACCCCGTGCATGCTAATAAATGACTCAACGCACCTAGCTAAGGGAATAATCCCATCTTGTATGCTTGTATAGAATATGGAAAGAAATATGAAAAATATGAGAACTCTCGTACCGCGCTCCATGCTCGTGCTATGGCACAAGCTTACGTTCAAGTTCCCTATGCGTTCAACAATCAAACAATGAATGGGTTACAACAATGAAATAGGAAGACTATCGACATAGTCGTTCCGAGTAGAGTTAGCAACATTGAAAGACTATGGGACCGATGGGTCGCCAAGGCGACTTCCGCACGAGGAGTTACAAAATGTATGAATGAATGAATGAACGAATAAGTGAATGAATGAATAAACGAATGAAAGAATGAATACGTGAATGAATCGATGAACAAACGGACAAGTGAAAGAAAGAAAAGAAAAAATGAATGAAAGATAAGAAAAGAAAGAATGGTTAGCGACAGGTGTGACGGACACGTGAAACGGGGCTCGCTACCCGTGCTGTACGGACGCCAACCTGGTCGATAACGCATTATGGCTAAGGATTAGCCTACAGCTCGGAGATAGCCGTTAAGTTAAAATGACAAGATAATACGAAATGGTCGTGGACAAACGGTACGGGCGTTGTGTGGAGTATACCGTGGCCGTGGTAGTGGAAGGATTCTGCGGCACGGGCGTTGTGTGGAGTATACCGTGGCCGGCCTAGGCGGAATCAAAAGCGGGGCTTACGGGCTGCCTGGGTGCGGGCTTGGGTACCGGAAGACGTAAGTGCAGGGTATTTTAAGAGACTTAACGGGGTGTACCAGCCACCACCCTACGCTAAGTTGAGAAATACCAAGGGGAAATGTCCAAAATGGCTTGTCATGCCAGCGACCCGTGCATATAGATTAAGTGGACTTTGCTGGTGGCTATCCACGTGCGAGTCTTTGCATTGAAATCAAAGTAGTCTAAGTTAAATGAACTAGTGTCTCCTGAATATGCTGGAAATGTATCACACCAAACAACAAAGAGTGCTTCATGCAAACGAGTTAAAAGAACACACGCCTACGATGCGCTAGAACCCGAGGCAGGGACACGCTCTTGATATTGAAAGTTTACATGAGACACGTGAAGTTATTCCTTATGAATTGTTGACTAACTTGGTTTACTTTAGACAGGGAAGGCCGGACGGTAAGTATGGGTAAGTCGTGCATGTATTTTCATGCGACACTTGAATTCGGCAACACGAGATATGTTATGGAATATGCCATAAAACTGATCCTAAGGCAAGATTAGAAAGACAATGAATGATAGAGATGCACAAAAGTAAATAGAACGTGTTTGGTAATGATAGCATTATGGGCGAGCTAGCCTCCCCACCAGTACATAACAATGTACAGATAACCCCACAGTCTGCTTGCAGGAAGCAGGGAACGTCGGCGGGTGCGGAGCTTCCCTCGAACGTGCTAAGGCGCGGAGCTATCTCTCGAGCCTTGGAGCGTTGCAAGGAGCTGGAGCACCATATACAGGACATAATATATTGGAACATCGCCATGAATCATTCCATCTTGTAAGCCACTTGGCACGCCTTTTATGTTTCAGAGAGAGAGAGCTTGAGCGAATTGTAAACTCGGCCTAGCGCCGCTTGTAAACTCCTTGAATATCAATAAAGAGTTTGGATTCGTTTTCAATTTGTGTTCATTTACTTTCCGCTGCAAATGGGGACACTCTGTGCGACTCTGTGGCCTAGCTCAAATCGGCCGTTTCTGGACTTAGCCTTGCACGGGCGCAACCTAGGCCCGTGCGGCATCACGCCTTAGCGAGGACGAACGCTCTTACGGGAGCGGGGCGTGACAATAATACGTACCCCTATGCATGCCACCAACGGCCCTCATCCATAACTCGTCATCAGACTGAGCTGCAGCGTCCGGGGACTACTGGAAAGTGCTAGCACCAGCTTCCTCTGACCGTGTCGGCCCGGCCTCCCTAAGCCTAAAAAACTCGGCCTAGAAATAACATCTATATGAATTCTCACGTGGTCGCTAAAAATTAATACTAATGCACTAGCATTAAGTAAAACTTCTAAAACTTGGCCTAGAAATAACATCTATATGAATTTTCTACGTAACTAAAAATTAATATTAATGAACTAGCATTAAGTAAAACTTACGTAGGTGTCCCAGGCCTTGTCGTCTATGAACCGCTCCCCCTTCGTGTGCCAACTCATATTTTCGGCAGTCTCTTTCACCATGAACAATCTCTGCAACCGCGACGTCAACGACAAGTAGTGCATTGAAGCAGTCGGTCTTCTAGACTTGCCTGCAGTAGTTGGCTTATAGCGATCAGCACCACAGAATCCGTACACTTCTGCATCCTTGTGATCTTTGTAGTAAAGCATGCATCCATTCTGACAGAAATCGATCTTGTCGTATCCCATCCAGAGAGATCTCACCATCCTCTTAGAGCGGTAGAAGTCTTTCGGCTTGGCACCCTCCGGCAAGATATCGGTAATCAACTCGAGCACTCTATTATAGCATTCTTGCGACATGTTAAAGTCAGACTTTATGCTCAAGAGCCGAGAGATCACCTCTAACGGTGAATGGTCCTCACATCCAGGGTATAAAGGAGTCCTTGTATTCTCCAGCAACTCCATGAACTTCGCGGCATCGGCATTCAGTGCCTCCTCAGCTGCATCACGATTGTATGGATCGAAACTAGGCCCCGCAGCGTCGAAGACCATGTTCACATACTCGTTGTCGACACCAGTTCGGTTGTGGACATTCATATAAGGCTCCACAAAAGGCTCCACATAAGGCTCCACATAAGGCTCCGCCTGGAATGCTAAAGGTATAAGCTCTCCGTGTGTGATCCATTGGTAGTAATTCGGAAGGAAACCCATTGTGTATAAGTGATACGTCACATCCAATTATGGTTGAAACTTCATATTCCGACATTTTGCACACGGGCACTTAATGTCCATGTCGTCCATGGATTGAGGAAACGCCTTCACGAATTGGAGGAATTGTTCTACTCCGGCGATGTATTCATTTCGTACATCGCACCTGTCATCTCAAATGCGGTTGTACATCCACGAACGGTCTAGCAGATACATGGATATAGCCATTTCTAGATATCTGCAAATATGAATAAACTTCGAAACGAAAACGAATATACCACATACTACATACTACGGCCGTGACTCGGGACCATTCCTATGAGTCGGGACCATTCCTTCTACATACTACATAGTAAAACGAATAAACTTCAAAACTAAAACTTCAAAACTAAAACGAATATACTAAAAACTAAAACGAATATACTACATACTACGGCCGTGACCCGAGTCCATTACTATGAGTATCAGGATCAAGGAAACTACGTGTTACAAATATCAGCACTATCGGTACGTGTTACAAATATTGGCACTATCGTGTTACAAATTAACCAACCAATAAACCTACGTGTTACAAATATCGGCACTATTGGTACGTGGTTTTGAATCGGAGTATCACATTTTTCGGTGTCAAAAAATAAATAACTATTACTAAATTATCAGATTTTTTGGCACTATAGGTACCCCTGACCCAGCCCCCCTTACCCCTCCCCCCTCCTCCCTATACCACCCCTAACCCTAACCCGAACCCTATCCCTAACCCCTCCCCCACCAGCCCCCTCCCCTCCCCAGCCTCCCCAACCCCTACACCACCCCTAACCCTAACCCGAACCCTAACCCGAACCCTAACCCGAACCCTATCTCCAACCCCTCCCCCACCATCCCCCCTCCCCTCCCAAGCCCCACCCCCCCGCCCTCACCCCCAGCCTCCCTTACCCCCCTCCGCCCCTCCCTCCCTAACCCGAACCCTAACCCTCCCCTTCCTCCAGCCCCCCTCCTCACCCCCAGTCGCCCTCTCCCCCCTGTACCACCCCCCAGCCACCCCCTAACCATTCCTCACCCCCAACCACCCGCACACCCTTGCCCCTCCCCCCGAGCCACCAGCACCCCCCCAACCACCAACAATAAATAGAAAAAGAGAGAGGGAGTCACGTACCAGGGAAGAGTCGCCGGAAAGAGTGATAACGAGAGCGCCGGAGGAAGAGAGTGAGAGAGTAAAATGGATGGGGGGAAATAAATCGGGGGGGGGGAAATAAATCAGTCACAATTAGCGACGTTTTGCGATGACTAGCTTACGTAACTAGTATACATCATTGTCATGTCGCTATTTGCATCGCTAGTAGTGACGGTTACCGACGTTTCATTTATACATCGCTAATGTCCACAATTTAGCGACGTTTTTGTAACGTCGCTAAATTTATGTCACCAATTAAGCAGATTTTAGTAGTGGAAGTTATCCTGGAGGCAGCCAGGATTCCCAAGGGAGAGAAGGTGGCCGTTGTGCGCCTACAGTTATTAGATTTAGCCCGCAGCTGGTGGGCGATGCTAGCAGTTGGATTACCGATGCCTGTCTCATGGGCGGTATTCAGCAATAAGTTCCAGACCAAGTACTTCGACGCAGTAGCTCGGTATGATCTGTAGACGAGATTTACCAATCTTAAGCTGATGGGGAGGATGGTCGATAGATATGCGGCCGAGTTTTCTAGACTAAGTCAGTTTGCTCCTACCTTGGTAGCAACCAAGTTGGATCGAGCCAAACGATTCCAGCAGGGGCTCCACCTGGAGATTATTATATCAGTAGAGCAATTTGAGCACCAGACTTTTGATGCCGTCTTGCGAGCAGCGAAGAGGCATGAGTATACTTCACAGAGGATTGTAGATAGAAACGGAGGACAGAAGAGGTCTCATGGGCAGATGTCCCAATCATCAGCACCAGCCCCGACAGCTAGGGCTTTGACTATTGGAGCTCCTAGGAGGGCGACCACAGTTTCGTCGGTTCAGCACTCGACACCGACGTATCCTCAGCAGCAGAAGCAGTCTTCCGCAATGGGCTGCACTGATTGTGGAAAGCCAAGACATATAGTATCAGAATATCACAGAGCACAGGGATTATACTTGGCTTATGGGGCACCGGACCATAAGATAGGGTCCTGTCCGAATAGAGCCAGTTCATCATCATCAAACCTAACCAGTCCAACGGTTAGGTATCCAACACCAGTGTAGCAGCAGAACCAGCCTCCGAGGCCATTGCCGCCTCAGGCTCAGCAGTATGCCCAAGCTCAGAATCAAAATTGGCAGAGGGATTTCCAGTAAAGGGGACCAGCACCAAGTGTACAAGGTCAGGCTATGGCTCTGACCATAGCAGAAAAATTGGCATCAGGTGAGGTGGTGGCAGGTACCATTCTTGTCAACTCTTTTTCAGTATCAGTATTATTTGATTCGAGTGTATCGCATTCATTTATGTCTGCACGATTCGCAACACGGATAGGACTGGAGCTCGAGTCATTATCAGTAAGGCTCTATATACTTACTGGTAACGGTCTTATGGGAGAAGATAGAGTCTATTCCTCGTGTCGAATCATAGTTAGCGGTAGAGAGTTCCCCGCTAGGTTGATAGAGTTTCCGATGGCCGATTATGATGTGGTCTTAGAAATGGATTGGTTAAAGGATCAATATGCAAGAATAGACTGCCATATTGGCAGGATTATTTTTGGTATTCCTGGTGAACCGGAGTTTTTATTTTCCAGAGGCGAAGTAGAACCTTCTCCACCAGTATTGTGGATGGCAGTAGCAGTGGTAGTTCAGTTTCCCAGAGTCGTTGAAGAGTTTCCGGATATATTTCCCGAAGTGCTTCCAAGTATGCCCCCAGAGAGAGATATAGAGTTCATCATTGATTTGCTTCCGAGGACGGCACCAGTGTCAGGAGAAGTCTACAGGATGGCACCTTTAGAGTTGGAGATCTTGTACATGATGATTGAAGAACTCAGAACCAAGGGATTCATTCGTGCTAGTGGATCTCCTTAGGGAGCCCCGATACTTCTTGTGAAAAAGACGGATGGTACGTCAAGATTATGTGTTGATTATCGTACCTTGAACTCTGTAACAATCAAGAACAGATATCCTCTACCAATGATAGATGATTTATTTGACCAACTCAAAGGAGCGGCAGTATTTTTGAAGATTGACTTGCGGTCAGGGTACCATCAGATCAGAGTTAGAGAGCAAGATATCCCGAAGACAGCGTTCAGATCCAGATATGGATATTAAGAGTTTTTTGTGATGCCATTTGGAGCGACCAATGCGCCAGCCATATTCATGGACCTCATGAATCGTATCTTCATACCCTATTTGGACCAGTTCATGATAGTGTTTATAGATGACATCCTAGTCTATAACAAGAATGAGGCAGAGCATGAGCAACATCTTCGTATAGTTCTTCAGATTCTCAGAGGGCACCAGTTGTATGCGAAGTTCATTAAGTGCGCATTTTGGCTGGATCGTATCTCGTACTTAGGTCACATCATCACCAGAGGTGGAGTAGAAGTGGACCCCCAGAAGATAGTAGCTATAGAGTCATGGCCAGTTCCCCGTACTGTCGCAGAAGTTCGAAGTTTCCTAGGATTGGCTGGCTATTATCGGCGGTTTGTATCAGGCTTTGCTCGAATTTCAGCACCACTGACGCTGTTGACCCGTAAGGATGTACAGTTTGCTTGGACAGCAGAGTGTCAGAGTTCATTTGAGAAGTTAAAGCAAGGACTGATGATGGCACCCATTCTCACGCTTCCAGATAGGACTGGAGGATTTTTGGTCTATTGTGACGCTTCTGGCAAGGGATTAGGATGCGTCTTGATGCAGCATGGTAAGGTAGTAGCTTATGCGTCACGTCGGCTTCGTGATCATGAGAGGAATTACCTAACCCATGACTTGGAGTTGGCAGCAGTAGTTTTTGTATTGAAGCTGTGGAGGCATTACCTGTATGGAGATCGGATAGAGATTTTCACCGACCACAAGAGTCTTAAGTATGTGTTTACCCAGAAGGATCTTAACATGCGTCAAAGGAGATGGCTAGAGCTACTTGTTTATTATGACATCAACCTGCAGTATCATCCTGGGAAGGCCAACGTAGTAGCAGATGCGTTAAGCAGAAGAGCTGGAGTTTATTTCTTAACAGCACCACCAGAGTTGTTAGCAGATCTTCAGAAGATGGGTATTGAAGTTGTTCTTCCTACCAATGTGGCATTGATGGCCATTATACAAGTTGGTCCAGTATAGTTGAGAGGATTAAGTTAGCTCAGTCAGCGGATTCTAAGCTTCAACGGCTTAGGGCAGAATGTGTAGCAGTACGGAGAGCAGAGTTATGTATTCATGAGGACGGTACACTTTGACACGGAAGGCGTCTTTGTGTGTCTAGTGGAGATATCAGACAAGAGATCATGGCAGAGGCTCACAGTTCACAGTATTTGATTCATTCCGGCGGTACGAAGACGTATCGTGATATCCGTCAGCATTTTTCGTAGAATGGCATGAAGAAGGAGATAGCCCGGTTTGTCTCTCGATGTATAGTTTGCCAACAAGTTAAAGCCGAACATCAGAGACCAGCTGGACTTCTTCAACCTTTATCGATCCCAGAATGGAAATGGGAGCACATTACTATAGATTTTGTAACCGGGTTACCTAAATCCCCAGCTGGAAGAGATGCTATTTGGGTTATAGTTGACCCTCTTACCAAGGTAGCTCATTTTATCTCTTTCAGAATTGGCCAGTCAACGGATCAGCTTGCAGAGATGTACCTCAGGAAGATAGTCAGATTGCATGGAGTACCAGTCAGTATTGTGTCCGACAGAGATTCAAGATTTATATCGCACTTTTGGCGGAGTCTTCAAGAGAGTTTGGGGACTCGTCTCAAGTTTACTTCAGCTTATCATTCGCAGACAGATGGTCAGTCAGAACGCACGATCCAGACTCTTGAAGATATGCTGTGGTCATGTATACTCGACTTCGGTGGTTCATGGGAAGATCACTTGCACCTAGTGGAGTTCTTATACAACAACAGTTTCCAGGCCAGTATCCAGATGGCTCCCTTTGAAGCCTTATTCGGTAGAAAGTGCAGATCCCCGTTAGCATGGGATGATATAGGCGAGAGGCAGATGCTTGGTCCAGAGATGATTATGCGGACTATTGAGGTGGTCAGACAAGTCAGAGATCATCTTCGAGTTGCACAAGATCGCCAGCGTCATTGGGCCAATTCTCATCGGCGACCCCTTGAATTTTCTATCGGCGACCACGTATTTCTTAGGATCTCGCCTACCCGTGACGTCATTCATTTTGGCGTACGGAAAAAGCTTAGTCCTAGGTATATAGGGCCGTTTGATATCCTTGAGCGAGTAGGTGATGTGTCATATCGTCTCGCTCTTCCGTCGTCATTACGTGAGGTACATGATGTCTTCCATATATCCCAATTGCGACGGTATATCCCAGATCCGAGTCATATCCTTGATCATTCGGAATTAGTTGTTGGTACCAACCTTTCGTATGAGAAAAGACTCGTATCCATATTGGACTGGAGAGAGAAGATACTCAAGAACAAGACTATTAGTTTAGTCCGTGTTGCTTGGGGTCATCACTCTTTGGGTGAGTTAACGTGGAAGCAAGAGGATGATATCCGATTGCGATATCCACACCTGTTTGACTCGTAAAGTATAATATCTTCCTTATGCCTTATGTTTTTGAATCCTTGCTTGCATGAATGATTGCTTGATTGACTACTAGTCGTAGTTGCTTATGATTAGTATAGCTTGTCCCGACATCTCTAGCCTCTTGATTAAATTTCGAGGACATAATTCTTTTAAGGTGGGTAGAGTTGTCATCCCCGTTTTCCGTTATCCGTATTTCTAGTATACGTATACGGAATCCTGACACATATTTTTCTTCTCCTATCCTGCTAGTTAATTTTGGTTTAATCTTGCTTAGGTTCATCATGGCATATCATGGTTTGACTTGGTTCATTTTGGTTTGGCTTAGTTTATTCCCTTTGGTTCATCATGTTAAACCCTCCCCTTTTTTCCTTTATAAACCCACCTACTTTTTCTCTCTTCATTATTTCTCATAACTTCTTCTTCTTCTTCTTCTCCATTAAAACCTCTCCCCCTCCATAGGCAAGTGCAACTTGCTTCATGAAGGAACCCTCCATTTTATTGTTCTAATCTCTTTTATGCAATATTCTAAGCTACTTTAGTTCTTGTCATTTTGTATTTTTATGTATATATTTGTGTAGATCTAACTTTGTACCTTTTTGGAGTTTTTTTGGGTTTTTATCTATCAAACCATCTTGTTTTTGAAAACTAAGAGTTCCATGTGGTAGGGAATTTGATTTTACATAACTTAGGCTTTTGAAAAGTTAGATTTCATTGTGTTTTGACCAAGTTATGGGAGTTTGAAGTTCATGGGTTCCATGGCCTTCTTCTCGGAATTTTAGAGAAGAAGAACAGTGTGGGCGCATGGCATTTTATGCGCCCACAAGGACTTTAGCCTTGGGCGCATAGCCCTATATATACGCCCAAGCTTTCTGCCTTCCACAGTGCTGGCGCATAACTATGCGCCCACAATTTGTGTGGGCGCATGGGTGCTAGGCGCATAAACCCCCTGGCGCATGCATCCTCTTAGGCGCATGTGTCCCAGACCTCCATTCTCTTGGGCGCGTGCCACCATGGGCGCATGCTGCCCTGACCACCCCCATGCTTAAGTACATGTTACCCTGACCATCCCCAGCTTGGGCGCATGACCCTGTGTGGGCGCATAGCCCTTATTATGCACCCACATAGTTATTATAGGTGGCATTTACTTAGCTTCCCATGTACCCTGCCTCACTTATGTGGGCACATAGCTTAGGCGCATTGCCCTAGGTGCATGCACCCCTTGGGCGCATGATGACCCCAGTTTCCTTTTTATGATTTTTGTACCCATTTTATATCCTTATACCTTTTCGATATGAACTCGACATGAACACGATGTGAGCATGACATGTTAATGGAATGATAGCACTTGATGGTGGCCCGTTGTGGCGCACCCTTGACAAGCAATATTCATATGGTAATATGAACACGACAAGATAATAAAACAACATATTTAATGCTCGTCGTGGCGCACTCATGACAGGCAATCTTGACATGATAAATGACATTATAGTGGCCCGTTGCGGCGCACTCTTGACAAGCAAACATGACATATAATCTTGACAAGTAACATATAACTCTCGTCTTGACACCGTGGATGATTTCTCTTGATTGTATCAGTACAAGCTACATGTCTGGTCATGCATCATGTCTAGGACATGAATTCCTGATTTCCACGGTCAGGGATTCATACTGAATCTGACTAGGATAATGACTAGATTGATCAAGTAGTTCATGAAGAGATTTTCAGCTACAGGCAGTCCCGTTATCTGGGCGCTCTAATTGGACTTGTAGCATGCCGTCGAGTACGGCACATTTCTAGCACACTGTCATGTGTTGCACCCCCAAGTCACCTAATCCAACTCTCTCAACTTGTGACCGGATAACCTGGATTAAGACTGCAGGGCTTGTTGCTGTTGGAACATCTCGATGCATCTTGCTAGTAACTAGGCTTGTGATAACCCTAGTTAGTTAAAGTATCGAGGCGTATTCTTTGCTTGGCCGTGAATGTTGGATGGAGTCCAATCCTGTCTAGTCTTGTCTAGATCCAGTATATTGTTATCTCAGGAATAGTTCCTCATACTATTATTATTTGGTTCATGTGCTAATATGCTACCGAAATAGTTTTTCATACTCTCGTCATTTGTTGCCTTATTTACATTTCAAGTTTTTCCTATTATTATTTAGTTCATGTGCTAATATGCTGGTTTTTTTCTTAAGTAAAGCCTCCCTTGTGGTACTTGCTCTTTCTGGGGTCTGACCTAGCTGGTTTTATATGGCCAGATTTCGGAGTAACATCCGAGGATCTTCCAGCCTTTCAGCCAGATGGTGAACACTAGGCGCAACCCTGGCAACGAGTGGGTTTTATTTTGCTCTCCCACTCTTTTGTAAATTATTCTTTTAAGGCGTTTAGCCACCGAGCAAATGTTAGCTCGTGTTAAATTTATATTCCCGTCTACCTAAGGGCTGTATCATGTTTGACAAATCCTAGGGTTGATCATGTATGACTTTAACTCTTGCTAGTCTTCGCATTTTGTATGACTAGCTTCATGATCATTTGAATATGTAATGTATGGGACGCCTTACTTTGTATGTCTGATGATCTACCATCTTGTTACATTTACTTGCTTGCTTGAGATTAAGACACTAGGCTTGTTCTTGACCTTAAGAGACTATTGGCTTGTAGTTAAACCCTCAGATATCTAGACAGTCGTGACCGTATATCGAGGTAGGATTCACTTCAATATACATAGCTGGCTGTGTCTGTCCTCCGCTCTCCAGTATTCTGGTTCTGGGGCATGACAGAATTTGCTACCCTCTTAGAGAATCCTGTTTCATGACGTGACATGTCTGGATCCATATACTATTCGGGGATGGGGAGTTATTAGAGGTTATGTGATCATATCCATCATGTAAGTTTCTTGTGCTTGCTCCACCCTCACCGCACGTAGGGTATAGTGAGGTCTGTTACTTTTTGTGCTCGCTTTCCATGTTGGCCGGCTAGACCCTATATATATCCTTCTTATGATAGTCGGGCCAAATAGAACAACCTGATCTTGAACCAAGCCGATCACATAACGCTCTAATATCTTAAGGCACTGTTTATATTTATATTATACATCAGATATTCCTGTACTATTTTACATTCCAGTATTTTACACCATGACATGATATCCAGTTTCACTTGTACTGTTTTACTTCCAATTTTGACATTTTATCTTATATTTCATTATAATTGTCTCTTATAGTATTTGTCAATTCACATGGAACTGCTGTTGGTGTTTGTACTTGCTCATATCCTGACAGGATAACCCTCGTTGTTTTCAGAGGACTTAGATGCAGATTGCCCGACCTTCTACGGGTTTGGCATAGATGGAGTCTACGACCAGGACCTGCCTGTGGATCCGGTGTACGTAGAGAACGCACCGCCTATAGTGACTTAGATTAGCTAGCTTTTGTCTGGATTTGTATTCTAGCTTGATACTTTGGATCTATAGAACTTATTTGGGTTGGTTTTATGTCTTTAAATTCTGAACTGGTGTTTGTGACCCAACATTTATTTCAAACTATCTATTTCCATCTTTATCATTATCATTCTGTGCTTATCTTCTTTAGAATTATGTGATTGAGTTGTGATTATATTCCTCCGTACAGAGATGACAGGTTATATTATTGTGTCTTAGATATTATATGGTCTAGATGACCTAGACAGCGTTCTATCGCCGACTCTGTGGTGTAGGCTGGACGTACCCATGTGCTCATGCACCTAAACAAGGTGCGGGTCATGACACAACACCTTCTTTGAAGGTTATTCGCTAAATGATAGCTTCATCGGAATGCAAAAAATATTCAATGAGGACGCGGCTACCATAAACTTAGCTGAAGCTGAGGAGAATGTCCCTGCCGAGGATCCTCTAGAAATTGTGAATATGGGTCTTGTTGACAAAGTTCAAGATCCATTGAGCGGCCTTCTCAGGAAACATAAAGAGAAGTCTCCTGCCATGAAGGTTGCAAAGAAGCAAAAGGTTGAAGCCTCCACACAGTTAGCCTAAGATAATCCTGCTTTTCCGGCTATAGTGAAGAAAAAGACAAAAGGGACCACCACCGTTGAGAAGCACGGAGTTAGGACTAGACTTTAGATACGACAAGTGGAGTCTGTGTCGTCACCCGGCTTAACTACTTCATTCAGGGGATCAACTCCATCCCCGTTTAGAAGAAAGAGTATCGGGACAGAAGAGGAGACAAGCAAAGAATAGCCTACACTGAAGAAATACAGCCTCAACCGTCTGTTCTCACTGAAACGGTTACGGTGTCTTCTCAGCCACTATTTAAGCATTCGGTCAAGAGGAAGCTAGTGGCCTTCAAAGCCCGGGGTAGGAAGACTGTAATTTCTTCCACATCTTCTTTCCCAGAATAATCTCCTGGCCAAGGGACATTGCCAATGTCGCACGGAGGCGTTTCTTCATCACAAGGTGATGTCTTTACTCTTTTTGTCCAGCAAAAATTACTTGGTGTTGATCCTATGGAAATTTGTATTGATATATCTTCATCTCCAGAACATCCAATTACCAGTGCTCCAGCTCCAGCTGTTGCAGCAGATACTCCTGGTATTGCGGCCCCAGAACCGTCAATTGTCGAATTCACCATTCCTTTGTCTACAACGACATTGGCGACATTTGCTACAGCTGGTTTGACATCACTCTCAACTAGTGAGCCAACTCCAGTTGTTTATGTGGATGTTCCCTCTGTAACTGATACAGAGCCAATAATTCATCCAACTCTGAGAACCACCAACCCCATGAAGTAATGCTTCCATTCGGAATAACCTCGGTTCGTGGTGAGAAAGAGGTAGTGCCTCCTAAAATTCCAGCATCTTATGTACCTCAGACTCAAGCAGCTCCTATCCAGAGCGAAGGATCTTCTTAAGATGAGAGGATGATAGAAGTGCTACTAGATTGTGATCTTAGCGTCGATCCAATCGAGGAGGATCCAATTAACGCCGCTTCTGATCCTGGCCAGAATGAAACTTCTACTCAAGTATTAGCCCAAGATTTGGTGGCCAAGGAGGATCAAGTTATTGTTGAGGGTTGTGGTCACCAGGATGATAGTGATCAAAGCCCTAGTGATGCTAATCAGAGATTCAAGGAATTGCCAAGCGGTGAAGACTTTGATATTGAAGTCGAAGGCGATGAAAGCCCAGGAAATAGTGAAGGCGAGGATAAAGATGTTGACATCGAAGGAGACATTGACATCGAGGGCGATGAGATCCCTAGTGATGACAGGAAGGAGGATGTTGATATCTAAGGTGATGAAAACCTTAAAGAAGTTGAGGCTCAGACCCCAGCTGAACGTATCTTTGAAACAGAGGGGGGAAGAGGTGGCAGCCCCAGGTGACCAGGCTGAATTCATGTCAGGTGGTTCTAAAGATGGAAATAGCCACACGGCTGTTTCTGAAAACACCATGACGAGGCTCATTACGGAGCGAGACACTACACTTCATGGGACTCCATATGTGCTGCCAAACTCAGGTGAACTTCTGACTTTATTCACCATTGCTACTTTGATATTTTTTGACATAATATATAATGATTGTGCTTTTTGATCGCAGAGGGTCCCATAGGGACTATTGCTGCAGCCCCAGTGGCGTCTACGGCTTTCATCTTCAGCTCCACCATAGCCCCTCTTGACATGGGGACTCAGATTATAGAGGGGAGCTCTTCGAGGATGCCTGCCCCAAAATCTCCGGGTGTATAATCCGTGATTCCTCCAACTTCTGCAGAATGAGGGATTTAGGCTGAAGTGGCAACTTATGGCGTATCGGCGATGACAAATAGCATCATCGAGACTTATATAAGTGCTTTCTACACCTCTTTAAGAACTCTTGTTTAGATGGTCTTGGAGAAAGGCCACCCTTACTAGTCAGTAAGGAGAATGACCACTTTTGCCATTGAAGCCATCCACAATATTGGCGATCTTGAAAGAGTCAACATTTTGGAACACATCTTGGATGCGCTCGAGGAGCCTATCAAATCCTACCATGATCTGACAAGAGGCAACATTGAGAGACTCGTGGATGCAGAGTACGAAGTAATGGCTCGTGAGTCTGAAGCACGACAAACAGCCCTAGAAGATTTAGTAGTCGCTTTCTTAGCACGATCTGGAGATCTTGAGGCTAACATCATTGAAGCTACTACGTCCATTGAGCTCTATAAAACTGAAGCCGCAAAGAAAGAGAAAGAGGCAGCTGAATTCCAAACTCGTCTTCAAGAGCTGGAAGTTGAGATGGCCAAGCTTTGCGAGGCGATCACAACAGCCAAGAAGCGTGAAGAAGAAGTGCTTGAACTGTATCAACTTGCCGTAAGTCGACTGGATGATCTGATGAGGCAACGGGATGAATTCGTCCAAGTTCAGGGTGCAGCAATTAAACGAAAAGTGAATTTCCTGCAACCTTTTAACCCAGAGTCCGGGAGAGACTTGGCCAGGCAAAGGGTGCTTGACTCCAGAACGGAGAGGGCTAATTTTCTGAAGAGGCTGATCACTGATCTTAGCATCCAACCTCCCAGATAAAACTATCCAGATGTGACAACTTTTTTGTTTTGATTATTTGATAAATGTATTAATTTTGATGTTTTTACTCGTCATTGAATGAAAACTGATGATCTTTTTGGTGGCTCTATTACTTATTACGTATCCGTTTAAGACACAAGCAATAGATAAGAAATATGTTCAGAGGTACTGGACATGACATATCTCTTGAAAATAATAATACTTATTATATTTGTTCAGAGGTAATATGGATATGACAGAATATAACTTAAAATATTGTCATTTCTGAGACGACATCATCAGAGGTAATATGGACGTGACGAGTCGTTAATTTAGATAGCAGAATTCAGAAGTAATGTGGACGTGAATTCACATATCTATTGATTATCCTTGGGCCAACTGGGACTCAAGAACAAGATATCTTTTAAAACAGCTGGGTTTCAAAAGATGATGTTTGTAATGATGTAGTAGATGTTGTCATTGATGATAAGATCTGGATAGACTCCGCTGGGGATTCAAAGATTTAAAGTATGTACAATATTTGTTAGAAAATATAGTACACACTTTCAAACATGGTACTTCTTCAGGAATTTGTCGTTAGTAGGCATCATGCGATTCGGCCATCCATCCCAGACAGTTGATAAGCTCCGTTAGAGAAAACTTTGCTTATAACGTAGGGACCCTCCCATTTTGGTTTGAACTTGCCTTTGCTCATGTGTATCACAGTCATAGGATGTCTGACGGTAAGGATTAGCTCGCCCTTTTGAAATGCTCGTACTTTGACTTTACGGTTGAAGGCTTTTGAGATACGGGCTTGATATAGCTCGATGTGTTGTTGAGCTAGTCGCCGCTTCTCGTCAAGTGCTTCAACCTCCTGAAGTCAAAGACGATCATTATTTTCTGTTGTGAGTTCGTTGGCAATAGCAATTCTCAGTGATGGGATCTGAATCTTCGACGGTAGGACAGCTTCACATCTATACACCAAAGAGAAAGGTATACAGCCAGTCGGAGTACGTACGGTAGTATGGTAGACCCATAAACATTCTTCAAGCTTTTTGCTCCAGTTTCATTTATTGGTGGAAAGAAACTTCTTGAGAAGCTTGATGATCGTTTTGTTGAATGCTTCCGCCAAACCGTTAGCTACGGGATTGTAGGCTGTAGAAGCAACATTGTTGATCCGGTTATCATCAAAAATCAAGTAAACTTCTGGCTGATGAACTGAGGTTCGCTGAGGAATACCAAATCTATATATCACATGATGTTTGATGAAGTTGATGACACTGCTTGTCTTGACTTCTGCTAAGGGTATAGCTTCGGACGATTTTGAGAAATAATCGGTTATAGCTAGGATAAATCGATGTCCTCGAGATAATGGCGGATTAATAGGACCAATGACATTCATGACCCAAGCTTCGAAGGTCCATGATGCTGCAGTCAGATGCAAAAATTCTGAAGGTTGATGAATGAAATCTGCGTGGACTTGACAAGCCCGGCATTTTCTTGAATATTCAATGGCATCTGACACCATGGTTGGCCAATAGTATCCAATGCGTCGAATCCGATCTTGTAGCTTAGGGTTTGACTTTCATCCCACTTGCTAATATGAATTTGTACTTATATCCCACTTTTTAATTTTATTGGACTTACATCCCACTTTGTGTCACGAAAAACATTTATTTTATTACGAAAAATATTTGTTTTGTCACAAAAAATAATTTTAGTGACGAAATTTGGGATGTAAGTCTAAAAAAATTAAAAAAGTGGGATGTAAGTACAAATTCATATTAATAAGTGGGATGAAAGTCAAAAAATTCCTAAAATAAATGGGGTGCAACTTAAAATTTCTCTTTTTATTTATGTAGGTCAAAGGAGTTGACTGTTAATCATCAACGATTTTCGTTAAAACTACGAGATTTCATGCATTATGTTAATTCGATGGGGTGCACCTTGATTTATGGTAAAATAAGTAGGGGATAACACAATATTTCTCTACTTTTAAAGCCATATTAAAAATGGGGAGACCAAATATTAATGATGATGAACTTGCTAAAGAGATTGATAGAAATTTTTTGTTGTGGTTATATAATTATGTAAGGATCTTAAACATCAAGCATTATAAATTGCATTGTCTAATATGCCTAGGATACATTATATTTTAGGTTTCTCATCCCGGTACCAAGTTACATAATGAAGGACTTCAAGCATTAACTACTGGAACAAGCAAGAGGGCAAAGTGTTTGGATGGATAAACCATTAATGACTTCAAATTTAGAATCACCGATAAGCTTATCAATCACTCATTTGTTGACGAGGACGCTAATTATACAAAAAATTTGGAGTTTATGTGAGGGGCTCAGTCTACGATGCTGATCTAGAATACGACTATTTATGGTATACTAAGAGATGTTATAGAGATGGAATACCCTTTTTGGATCCTTTTGAAACAAAACTTAAGATATTTAAATTTGATTGGTTCTATACAACACCTAAGCAGGATGGAAAATTGACAAACAATTTAGATTTGTTGATATAAAATATGGAAAAATATGAAGGGTTAGAACCATCTGTGTTGGCAAATAAAATAGTTCAAGTAATTCCCTTTATTTTACAATAATGCAAAGTGCATCTCACTTATTTGAGGGTATTGTGGTCATAATTCAAGGTGCACCCAACTTAAATGGGGATCAAACGAGTCGATTGTTAGGTCATTGACGATTTTCTTTTAAAGGGGAAGGTTCCATACATCATGGTAATTCGATGGGGGTGCACATTAAATTATAATAAAATAAGTGGAGGACAACACAAAATTTCTCTTAAAATTATTGTAGTAATAATAAAAAAAAGTTAGGATAGTTCTTTGCCAACTATAAATAAAATTGAAACAGCTAGTAAAGTTATTTTGCTTACTTCTCAATATCTTACATCTCTTTTAAACCACTATTTAATAATACATACCGATGAGCAGTTCAAGCTCATCGTCTTCCAACTATTGTATTTTAGTAGCTTATAGTCGTACCCCCCACATTGAATATACTGCAGATTCTACTATTTGGTGCATCAATCTCACCTTCAGCATTCCTTAGGGATCTATTTAGATTTGTAATGACATGAATATCGAAATAGATGGAGCAAAAGTTTAAAACCTCGTCAATTATATAAGCTCCATATATCAAAGCTTATACATGAGCCTTATTGTCCACCTTCTTCTTTATATGTTGTAGATACCTAGAAATAACATATCTCAATTAGAATTATCAGAATAAAATTACTAGTACAAGATAATTAATTTATTCCTCTCAAATGGTACATCTATCAATAATGGACGGAGCATCGACACGTACTTCGTACAAAAGATAATCGACAAATGCTCCATACTATCAAAAAAGTCGGAAGGGAACACCCTCTCTAACATGTGCACTGTCAATAAAATATTCTTCTCATGTTCAATCGTATGTTGCACCATCAACTTGCTTGAATATATATCTCTAAAAAATATAGATAACTCGGCTAGCGGAGTCCATACTTGAGGAGGCAACATCTCTTCCAGAGCAATTGGTAGTAACCTCCCTATGAGCACTTGGCAATTTCATGACTTTTTCCCTGCCAGTTTGCGTTCATTGAGATTGGCATATATCGCCATATACGACACGTAGCCGTCAGGAAATATAACTTCGATATCCAGTTGCATATTATCAATTTCCACCTTCGTCTTAGGTTCAACTCTAGATGCTTGAAAATATTTTTCAAGTCCTTTCTTGCTTTAGGACTGTCTTTCGTTTTTCCCTTGATATCCATTATTATATTAAAAATGTTGTCGAATATATTATTTTTAATATTCATGACATTTGGCATATATCGCCATATACGACACGTAGCCGTCAGGAAATATCAACTTCGATATCCAGTTGCATATTATCAATTGCACCTTCGTCTTAGGTTCAACTCTAGATGCTTGAAAATATTTTTCAAGTCCTTTCTTGCTTTAGGATTGTCTTTTATTTTTCCCTTGATATCCATGATTGTATTAAAAATGTTGTCGAATATATTATTTCTAATATTCATGACATCAAGATGATAGCTAATAGATCGTCCTTCCAATAAGGTAAGTCTCAAAAGATACTCTGCTTCATCAAATTATGTGTATGTCTAAATCTTACAAAATAATAGTCTGATCTCGGTTCTTCTATCACAGTCAACAAATCCTCTACCTCTTTCCAAACTTCATTTTCTGTCAATCTCAACGAAGGAGGAGATAGTTTTGTTTACCATCTCTAAAGACAATTTTTACTCCTTTACGAATGTGATGCATGAAGGAACTGATGGTGACAAAAAATGCTTTGCCTACATACTGAAGACAGTATGCCTTACTCTTTCCTATACATATCAGACAAGACTTAGTGCCATGTGTACTTCACCCCAATAATATCATGTATGATAGAAAATTGTTATTGGTCCACATGGGTGACTCTCTCATCTGAAAGTTTTACTCCTTCGATATATCGTATACTTGGACACCGAACTGCCACAATTGGTTCAATTCATCCACCAATGGTTGCAAGTAGATATTAATGTTTTACTTTGGATTTTTGGGATTAAGTATGATAAGTGTCAAGAACATATACATAGTCTTCATGTACATCTACGGTAGTAGATTGTAAGGAGTCAAAATCACCTGCCAACAAGAGTACTGAGATTCTGAATGCCTAAAAGGAGTGAATCCATCCGAACATAAAGCCAACTGAATATTCCTATGCTCCATAGCAAATTCTAGATGACAACTATCAAAATGCTTCTATGCCTCTCTATCGGAAGTGTAAGATAATTCTCCTTTATCCATCTTCAGTTTCTTGCTATGCCAAGTCCTATGTTGTGCTATGTTTGTGGACAAATAAATCCCCTGCGTCCTATTTGTGATCAGCAAGAATAGCCTGCACTTGTAGCAGCTTTAAAGTTTGTAGCATCTTTAGTTGGACCACATTGTTATATATCAAACCGTAGTTTAGTTAATTATCAAAATTAGATTGACTATGACCAAATGGGACAATACCATCATCCAATGTCCATAAATCTCTCATACAACACAACGACATTATCATGTACATATCATAGCACATATCTCCTTGAACCAGTAGTTGGGAACCCTTTGTAAAATTCCAGTCCATGTTCTCAAACATACTACAACAACCATTATTTGCCAGTTTTCTAGTCGACACCAAATTGAGGCACAAAGTTGGTATGTGATGAACCCCTTGAGGACAATATTCTTGCCAAACTCTGTTGTCAAGTACACATCACTTATGCCCATAATTGCCACTTTTTTGTGTCATACATCTTTACGCGTATCAATCTCTTACTCTGATATATTACAAATATTCTCCTTTATGGGGGTGGCGTGCTAAGATTCTCTCATGTCCAAGACTCAGTCGTGGTCATGATACGTGCTATAAGGTTCTACTGCTTCAGTCACCGCGATGATGAGATCTCCTACAAGCAAGAAATCCTCCTAGTCGCTCACCTTGCCTTAATTTGCCCCTTTCACCTATGATCTTTTTACACTCCCACTAGTAATGACCCATTTTTCCATAATAATGGCAGTCATACTTTTAACCAACTGTAACATTTGATTTCCTAGAATTTATTTTTTATTTGGAAAATATTTTTTATTACTTTTATTGGGTATAGAGTGGTTAAATCAATATTTTGATTTTGAGATTGCAATGGTGCGTACCTAATCCTACATGTGAAGTATGATAATATTAGGCCATATATGGTCACCGAGGTCTCTAGATAGCTGTCACGACCCGCACCCACTGTGAAGGTACGAGAACGTAACAACGCCCAGCCTACGCCGCAGTGTCGGCGGTAGAACACTGTCCTAGGTCAATCATCTAACAATATAAAGGTACCTGTACAGTATATACACTCCGAATGGAGGTGACATAGTAATATACAGTCTCAATCACATCTAAGGCAGAATGAGAAGATAAAAAGATAGATAGGTAAATACTGGAATGAAAGAATATACATCACAACCAGAGAGTCTAAGTGTCTAAGATAATATCTCAGTAACATCCAGAATACAAGTCTCAACTACTGAATATGAAAGAATATATACAATCCAGATCTCAAAATGACCCGATGACCCGGATATTGGTATCCGACTTGCACTGAAATGCGTGCCGGATCTAATGTCCACCAAAACCTAGCAAATTATATGTCAACGGGTCCAGAATGACGATACGAACTCAACGGTATATCCGGAATTGGATTCCGATGAGCCGGCATCAAAAAGTCCTGTTGACCCGGACTGTGGGACCCATTTTGCACCGAAAAATGTGCCAGGGCCCACGTCCTCCAAATCTAACTAATTTTATATAAAAATATGCCAGAACGATGCCACGAGTCTACTAGTGGTGTCATAAATGAAATCTGGAGTCCCGTGTTCAAAAATGGAATTTTATAAGTTGGAAATTATGAATTCGGACACCAACCTTGTCGTCGAATTCAACCAATCAAACAAGCTCACAATGAAACGAAACTGGAGGGGTAGCAAGAGGGTTATACCAGCTTCGCACAGGAACTGGTTGCACGCTAAACGGAGCAGCGGTGGAGGAGGTACAAGCTGACGAAGTTGACCCCGCGAAACTGTCCAAAATTAATACAATTTAAACGGTCAACATGGTGGCCGGTTTTGATGTATCAAACAATAAAGTCAAAGGATGAAAATTGACAGAAGTGAAGGTGGATATACCGAGACTGTGACGGAGCGAAGAAATCGCCCATCCAACGGTTGGATTCCCGGGAAAATACGCGCGAAGTCGCTGCGACGGAGCGCCAAAATGGACTTGATTCTGCGCGCGTCACGACGAAACTTTTATTTTATTATTCTATAATTTTTTGGAATTTTTGGAGATTTTTAGATAATTTAAACCTATAGAAATTATTTTTTCATAGGCTTTTGGAATTTACTGTGGGGTCACATGAAGTGATTTTGAGACCAAACTTTTTATTTAGGCTATAAACACCTAGAAATATTTTCTAAATTTTTTTAAAAAAATTTAGATTTTTTTAGATTTTTTTTGGAGTTATAATAAATTTTTAATAAATTTATGCAATTAAAATAAATATTTACATAGTCAGCAGCACAATCAGCCAGGGGGCCCACCTGTCGGCGCCAACCGCCTTTCTCTTCCTATATATATGTATATATAATAAACCCTAGTTTATTATTCCAGCCTCCTTTGTGGTTTGATCTTGAAGATCCTCAAACTTCATGAGACGATTGCGATAAACCCCGACGTCCATTTCGAGTGCCATTTTTTTGATAGAACCGTATCGAGGTTAGATTTCCAGAAAAATATTTTATTTCTATATTTGTTTACGTGAGTTTCTGGAGATTTATTTGAATATCGATTGTCCAAAAATTGATGCGTCGTACGGTTTCTGAGATTTTGGGAGATCCCGAACTCCGATTTGCAATCCATATGATGTTTTGGAAAGAATGACACGAAGATCTACAATATATAATTTTTCCAAAAATTTATATGATCATCTAGTATTTTATTTAATTAGTAGAATTTAGTTTTGGCCGACGATTCATCAATTTGATCACGATTAGCCATAATGGCGATAACTTTTGACCAAATCGTGGTTTTGTGGCACATCGACTCTAGTGCACTCGTGGCACTGAAATCTACTTGATTGCATACTCAAGTTATTGAGTTCATGTCGTTTGACTAGTTAGTCAACGATATGCCTCGATTTGCGTGCCACGAGTCCCAAATTGGAAATCATGATTTTTCTTGGCCAAAAATTTGTGTTTAGATTTTATTTTAGATTATTATTAGGTTAAAATAAGATTTTATAAGATTTATTTCAGAATTAAATTAGATTAAGTTAGAAAGCCTATTTAGCCAATTCCTATGGTTTCAAAAGTGGGATTTTTAGATCTAACTTGTCATTATTCATGTGACAGGGTAGATCGGGCTACGACATCTTGGGTTTGTGACTTTCTCATCTATCGAAGCAGGCAAGTATCACTATGACCTATGTTGCCTTTATTTTCTACTGCATGTATCTTCATAATGTCTTTTCACTGTTACTCCTTTATAATTTATGTTGTCATTTTTCTTGATTCATCATGATTACTACTTGTGCACGAGAGTTAGAATCGTTAGGGTATATGTACATGTTCATGTTTTACTTCTTGTTTATCATGTTTACTGTTTATCGTATTGCTAATGTTTTATCGTAATGAACATATATCGTGAGTGAGTCGGGCGGGAGAATACAACAAGTAAGCATGTGGTCAACGAATTGAATACATACTCCTTATACATTGATTGCATAATATCAGTAATACACAACACATATGACTGACGTATATTTCAAACTGTCTAAATGCAAAAAGTTAGTATTCTAAAACCCACAGTACACGTGACTTAATCATTGTTTCTATATTGTTTATTGTTGTCTTCCATCGAGTCTATTTCATACTATTATCGTGTCATAGTAGTACTCTTCTTATTATATTATGTCATGTCTATAGTTTATCTTCTTTCTTAATGTTCCTTCATGCTTGTATATTATATTGTGTAATGTAGTATTATGGTGATCTTGCTCCAATCCTGACTGGATAACTATTTTTCATCTTTAAACGACGTGATCTATCCCGAGACCTAAGGTAAGTATGTTAGCGACACTGACCTCACTGGCATACCCGATTCCAGCATTGAAACGAATTAGCATATTCTTTTTCTTATGCATTCACATTAGTTAGTAGTTATAGTTATGCATTCTAGTTTATCTATTCTATTTTTTGCTAGCGGTTTTTTCCCGAGACTAGTTGAGTTGTAGTGGATATTTGACGACTTTCCTTAGTTTATTAATTGAGACAGTTAGATATCATTTTCTTGTGAGTATTGATGACATAGATGTGGATGTTATGTGCGTATTATTCTTGTTATGGACGATTATTATCATAAACAGCGTACAACCGTCGATGTTGCGGCGTAGGCTGTACTTGGCTATGTACTCGTATCCCAAAAGTGGGAGCGGATCATGACAAATTTTTATGGTGGTCCATGCAGGTCCAATTTCACAAAAGATAGCAAACTTGTAGTAGTACTTAAGTTAGACGTACTACTACGAGCCTGTGGATATAATTGATGTTAGAAATTAAATAATTTAGGAGAGGTTCATATCAACCACAAATAGGATATCTAACCCTATGAGTCTATTTTATCTTGGGATCCACTTGTCTTTTATTTGCATCCTGCTTGATTTCGTCGTAACTTCTTCGATATGTTTGCATCTACCGTTCTAACCATGTCTTTTCCTTTCTTTTAGTTCGCAATGGTTGATACAAGACGTAATATGATCCGCAAGGTTAAATAAGGTAGCTGACCCATATACCACAGAGCCTAAGAGTTCCACACTCGAGGATGTTGAGTTTCTAGAGCCTTCCATAGTTATAGTTGTTAGATAGGGTGCATGCTTAGCTAGTTGGTAATATGCTTGGCTGATTAAATATTATTAATTAGTTTCCTTTAAATTCCTAGCCATTATCTCTCTGTGACCTAGCTTAAGAATTTTTGTTAGATCGCTTGTACGAGTTATGTATTTATGCTATTTGTGACGTTTGATTTTTTAGGACAAAAATCTATTAAGGGGATAGTTTGTAGCACTTGGTTTTCTAGAATTTATTTTTTTTATTTGGAGATTTTTTTTACTTTTATTGGGTATAGAGTGGTTAGATCAATGTTTTGATTTTGAGATTGCCAGGGTGTGTATCTAAGTCTATAGGTGAAGTATGACAATATTAGGTCATATACGGTCATTGGGGTCTTTAGATAGCCCCAGATATTTTATTTATTATTCTATAATTTTATGAATTTTTGGGAACTTTTAGATAATTTAAACCAATATAAATTATTTTTTCATAGGCTTTTGGGATTTACTGTGGGGTCACACGAAGTGATTTTGAGACCAAACTTTTTATTTAGGCTCTAGACACCTAGAAATATTTTCTACAATTTTCTAAAAAATTTCTGGATTTTTTGGGGTTTTTGGGGATTATTTTGGTGTTTAAATAATTTTTTAATGAATTTCTGCAATTAAAATAAATATTTACATAGTCAGCAGCACAATCAGCCATCCAGTCAGCCGGGGGGCTTACCTATTGGTGCCAACTGCCTCCCTCTTCCTATATATATATATATATATATATATATATATATATATATATATATATATATATATATATATATATATATATATATATATATTTTATAATATATATATATATATATATATATATATATTTTTATAATATATATATATATATTATAAAATATATATATATATATATATATATATATATATATATATATATATATATATATATATATATATTATAAACCCTAGTTTATTATTCTATCCTCTTGTGTGGTTTGATCTTGGAGATCCTCCAACTTCATGAGGCGGTTGCGATCAACCCCGACATCCATTTCGAGTGCCATTTTTTTGTTAAGGTTAGCTTTCCAAAAATATTTTTTATTTTCCATAGTTATTTACGTGAATTTCTAGAGATTTATTTGAGTGTCGGTTGTTTAAAAATTGATGTGTCGTACAGTTTTTGAGATTCTAGGAGATCCCAACTCCGTTTTGCAATATGTTTGAAGTTTTGGAAAGCTGACACGAATATCTAGAACATATAATTTTTCAGCAATTTATATGATCATGTAATATTTTATTTAATTCGTAGAATTCAATTTTGGCTGATGATTCATCAATTTGATCACGGTTAGCCATAATGGTGATAAATTTTGCCTAATCGTGATTTTGTGGCACCATCGACTCCAGTGCACTCGTGGAGCTGAAATATACTTGATTGTGCACTCAAGTTATTGAGTTCATGGCGTTTGACCACTTAGTCAATGGTACGCTCCGAATTTGCGTGCCACGAGTCCCAAATTGGAAACCGTAATTTTTCTTGGCCAAAGATTTGTGTTTAGATTTTATTTTAGATTATTATTAATGTAAAATAAGATTTTAGAAGATTTATTTCAGAATTAAATTAAATTAAATTAGAAAGCCTTTTAGTCAATTCTTATGGTTTTAAAAGTGGGATTTTTAGATCTGACTTGTCATTATTCATGTGATGGGATAGATTGGGCTACGACGTCTTGAGTTTGTGACTTCGTCATCTATTGAAGCAGGCAAGTATCACTATAACCTGTGTTGTCTTTATTTTGAATTGCATGTATCTTTACATCGTCTTTTCACTGTTACTTCTTTATAATTCATGTTGTCATTTTTCTTGATTCATCATGATTACTACTTGTGCATGAGAGTTAGAATCGTTAGGTTATATATATATGTTCATGTCTTACTTCTTGTTTATCATGTTTACTGTTTATCGTATTGCTAATGTTTTATCATAATGACCATGTATCGGGAGTGAGTTGGACGAGAGAATACAACAAGTAAGCATGTGGTTCACGAATTGAATACAGACACCCTATACATTGATTGCATAAGACAGTCATTCACAACACGTATGACTGACGTATATTCCAAATTGTCTACATGCAGAAAGTTAGTATTCTAAAACACACTGTACATGTGACTTAATAATTGTTTCTATATTGTTTATTGTTGTCTTCCATCGAGTTTATTTCAAATTATTATCATGTCATAGTAGTACTCTTCTTATTATATCATGTCATGTCTATAGTTTATCTTCCTTCTTAGTATTTCTTCATGCTTGTATATTATATTGTGTAATGTAGTGTTATGGTGATCTTGCTCCAATCATGACTGGATAACTATTTTTTACCTTTAGACGACGTAATCTGTCCTGAGGCCTATGGTGGGTATGTTGGCGACACTAACCTCACTGGCATACCCTATTCCAGCACTAAAGCAAATTAGCATATTTTCTTTCTTCTGCATTTACATTAGTTAGTAGTTATAGATATGGATTTTAGTTTATCTATTCTATTTTCTGCTATCGGGTTTGTTTCTGAGACTAGTTGAGTTGTAGTGGATATTTGACGACTTCCTTTTGTTTATTAATTGAGACTGTTAGATATCATTTTCTTGTGAGTATTGATGACTTGGATGTGGATGTTATGTGCGTATTGTTCTTGTTGTGGATGTCCGAAACCTCGTTCGAATGTTGTGCCACTGGGACACCCTCAGTGTACTTCAAGTTAACGAGTTGCTGTAATGAATATCTTATTCCAGGCATCTTTCGTTTGTACAATAACTGCATCTTCTCCCCCAGTGTCTTTGCAGAATACTTAATAAAAATGTAGTGAAACACTGAATAGTCCAACCATTGGTGAATGAATCTAACGATTTTGCAATCCATCCTCTTCTACATCAATAGACTTGTCTGCTAGCTTGGTGCTATCACCGTCCAACAGACCGTACAAATTATTACACCATAGTAGATCCTCCATCATTGGCTTCTATTTTGCCCACATTTTCTCCTGTGAGGACGAGTTGAGCTTCTCCGTAGCCATGGTCACTCCTTCGTCCTCTAACCGAGAGAGACTAATTCTATTTTGTTGGAATTCAAAGATATACTCAACTGATGCTAGATACTTTGAACATCAAGTACCAAAATCCCACAACAAAGAAGCAAATAGACCAAGAATTTGCTATACAAGAGCCAAGACAAGATCACACAGTACATATGTGGTGACTTCGCCACTCGGAGAAATCCTAATCTCTATTGTAAAATACAAGATTGAATACAATATGTATCGGTTCCTTTGTCCAAAGATCCAATCCCTTACAAATCTCAAGAAGGAGAAGAATTACAATGGAAACACAAATAACTCCCCAACCCCAACTGTAACTTTGTATCTAGTAGCAGTTGCCCACCGAGTCATCTCAGGTGATAATCTCCTTGACATAGTCAACGACACTACGATAAGAACCTCCTTATTTCTTGAAGAGTAATCTCTACGAGCATGAATCGTAGAAGTGGTGGTGGATTCTCCCTTGAATCTCCTAGACAACATTCTTTAAGAACAATCCCCTTAGCCTCTATTATATTAATTGGGTTAAGAAATCTAATTTAGGATTAGAAAATCTTTAAATTAGCCCCAAACAAATATTAGCCTGCTCCAACAAATCTACGAAGAAAGTGAGTTGCCCCCTTGCGGATCACTTTAAGTTCACTGAGGAGCAGTGTCCATCTACCAAGGACGAAAAGGAAGATATGGAGCGGGTTCCATATACTTCAGCTGTGGGAAGTCTTATGTATGCTATGGTGTGTACGAGGCCAGACATCGCTCATACATTTGGCACAGTTAGCAGGTACCTTTCAAATCCTGGAAAGGTACATTAGAGTGTGGTCAAGTGGATTCTACGATACCTTCAGGGCACTGTCGATTGGAGACTTTCTTTTGGTGGTGACGAGCCGAAGCTGGTTGGGTATACTGACGCTGATATGGCTGGAGATGTAGACACGAGACGATCAACTTCGGGCTATGTGATGATGTTTGCTGGAGGAGCGGTATCGTGGCAGTCGCGGTTGCAAAGTGTGTTGCCTTGTCGACGACAGAGGCAGAGTACATTTCGGCGACGGAGGCTTGCAAGGAGTTGCTGTGGATGAAAAAGCTGCTACAGGAAATAGGACTGAAGCAAGAGCAGTATACTTTGCTTTGCGATAGTCAAAGTGCTATTCACCTTGTGAAGAACCAGACATTTCATAGTCAGTCCAAGCACATCGAGACTCGGTATCATTGGATACGGGATGTGGTTGAGAAGAAGGATGCGACGCTTGAGAAGGTTCATACTGATGACAATGGAGCGGACATGCTCTTGAAGGTTCTTCCGAGGGAGAAGTTTAAGTACTGCAGACAGATCGTCGGGATGACGACCTCCTCCACATAGCTATGAAGGGGGAGATTTGTTGGAGTGGGTGGGGTTCCCACCTATGTGGAGAATACCCCGGAGAGCGACGAGCGCCATCCGTGTGTCGGAGAAGCTTGGGGAGTGCATGGATTTTATTTTGGTACATATATGGTAAGGAAATATATGATTGGATTGTTGGCCCACTCCATGGTCACACCCGATTTCGATAATCAATATGCACTTAAGTCAATACACAAAATATACAAACTGCTGCTAATATATGAAATCAATTTCAATGGACGTTGTACTGCATCAAACGAAGCATCAACATCATCAAATCTGAAGATAACTCATTTTATATTTTATTCTGTATTTTACATTTTATTGAGTCTAGGATTTATTTTGTAAAATCAGTTTTGGTAATACTGGCTTAGGGTTATCCCAGCCCACATTCTAAAAAGCCTACCTATTATCACTCATATATCATTTTACAAAATATTCCAAAATTTCTTAGAAAACAATTTTTTGATAAAATATTTCGAAAATCTCCTAACAGAACTCATAACCGAGTTCGGCCCGAGTTCGGACCGAACTCTGTCCGAGTTCGGTCAGTTTGTATTCAAACTTCTGTTGCCTCCAAATCTACGAGCAACGTCTATTTACGAGATATCTGCATCCGAACTCTGCCCTAACTCTGTCCGAGTTCGGTCCCAGAAAACACCTATAAATAGAGAAGAACTTTTCATTTCAAATCATTCATTCACTCTTCATCTTCTCTTCTCTACTATTCAAGTGTTTTCAAACGATCCAAGATTTTCAAATCATACCTATACACCTCTTAGCCAAAAGTCAGTAATATCAGAGTTGATTTAGAGTCTTTTGGTATTCCAAGAGTTGTAAAGAGGTCGTTCCAAGTTCAGCAACTTTTCTTGTTGTGGAGCTGGTCGTGCGCTCGTCACCAAGCACGGTGTTGTGAAGTCGGTCGTGCACTTGTCACCAAGCACGGTGTTGTAAGAGACTGCAAGCTCTCAGTTAAAGCTTGTGCCATAGGGGATTATCATCGAGCAAGAGTATTCGAGACTGGATTAGTCCTCTCAGAGGGATACCAGTATATATCGTCGTGTCGCTGAGTTTGAATTCTCTATCTCTTGCTACATTATATTTACTGTCTCTTATTTCACTGCCATAGTTTAAAGTTTTAATTGGTGATTATTTTCCGCTTCACACACACACTCTATTCACCCCCCCTCTAGAGGTGCTCAACGGTCCTACAATTGGTATCAGAGCAGGTTATATTTTTATATAACAAACCTCAGAAAGTATATATGGCAGCCGTGAAATCAATATTCAACGGTGAAGGGCAATCCACAAATAGACCTCCCCTATTTGATAGAACAAATTATACCTATTGGAAAACACGAATTACTTTCTTCTTAAAATCTCTTGACTTTGATCTTTGGTCTATAGTCATTGATGGTTATAAGAAACCAGCACCCACAGTGGTAAGGCCAGCTTGTAGACAAGCCTCATGACAAATACACTGAAGCTGAAAAAGCTAAGGCTAGTCTAGATGCTCGTGCCATCAATGCACTATTCTGTGCAATTGACAAAACAGAGTTCAACAGAGTTTTAACCTGTAAGACGTCTCACAAAATTTGAAAACTTCTTGAGGTAGCTCATGAAGGTACTTCCCAAGTGAAGGAATCCAAAATTAGTAGACTGACACAGGAATATGAATCTTTTAAGATGAAACCCGGTGAGTCAATTACGCAGATGTTTACTCGTTTCCTTGATATAACTAATCCTCTGCAATCTCTTGGCAAGAATTACAGCAATCATGAGAAGATCAGAAAAGTGCTGCGGGCTCTAACCAAGAACTGGAATCCAAAAGCCACAGCAATTATTGAGGGAAACGATCTCACCACTATGTCCTTGAAAACACTGATGGGAAGCTGATGACCCATGAACTTGATTTGCAAGAGTTTGAAGAAGCAACACCAAAAGAAAAATCTATTGCTTTCAAAGCTCAAGCAAGAAAATCAACATGCAATGACTCTGATGAAGAATCATCAAGTGGTGATGAACAGGCCCTACTTGTGAAGAACTTCCGAAGATTCCTAAAGTTTGAGAAATCAAGCAGAAGGAAGAGAGATGTCCAAGAAAGCAATAAAGATGAAACCATTTGCTTTGGATGCAAGAAGACAGGGCACATGAAGAAGGACTGTCCAACTTCAAAGAAAAGCAGTCCATATGACAGATCAAGATCAAGCAGAAAAGCAATATCCGGTCGAAAGTATGCCAACACAAGTATCTGGCATGAAAGTGATACCAGTGATACAAAAGAATAGGATAGACCCTGCGGCAATGCAAATGTCTGTCTTATGGCATTTGATAAAGTATCTTCAAACCCTCTATATGATGATTTTACTTTCGATGAATTAGAAAATGCCTTTAGCGAATTACTTGAAGATCACAAAACTGTGCTAGACAAGTATAAGCAATCTCGAAAAGAGATTAAGGCATACATAACCGAGTTAGCTAGACTATCCAATCTTATTGAAGATATAAGAGAGACGTCTACTACCTGTAACACAGAAGAGATAACCAAACTCAAGGTAGACTATCATGAGGCTATCCTCAAAATTGAAAAGAAAGAAAGAGACTATGTCAAGATGCAAGAACTATATGACATAGAGAAGAAGAAGCACCTAGTAACAGAACAAAGACTCTCAGATATGACTGCTAGATATGAAGAGTCTATTGCGATTTCTAAAAAGTTAGAAATCAAGTTAGGCAAACAGGCAATACCTGTGACACAACCTAAATTTAGTCCTAATGCCAAGCATACACCTAAGAGGACTAAAAATAAGAAAGCACAGAAGAAACACGAATATCATCATGCTTTCACGTATAGGTTCTCCAAACCAAACAAGCATGTAAATACAGTTGTGACCACATCTGGTTCTAAACTTACTTGCACTTATTGTGGCACGCATGGACACATATCACAGTATTGTTTGGTAAGAAAGCTTATTGACAATCACACTTTAATCTGGAGACCTAAAGCTAATCAGAATGGACCCTTCAGAAAATGGGTACCAAAGGATTCATCTACTTGTCTTGTAGGTGGACCCTCAACCCTCTCATGCTAGAAGCAAATGGATCCTCGATAGCGGATGTTCGCGACACAAGACTGGTGATACATCTTTGTTCGCTACGCTATCGATGAAGAAAGAAGGATATATCTCCTTCGGAAATAATTTGAGAGGTGATATAATTGGTAATGGTACTGTAGGTATTTCTCCCTATCCAGTAATAAAGGATGTTCGTCTAGTAACAGAATTGAAACATAACCTATTAAGCATAAGTCATTTGGCAGATAATGGTTATGGTATCAATTTTGTGAAAGATAAACGTACCATATATGATTTGTCATCTGGTGATCCCATATATAAAGGGATTAGAGAAGACAATATTTATGTTTTTTTTTTAGAGAATACTAATAATGCAGGTAGGTGCCTAGTAGCCAATCAAGATGAAAGCTGGCTATGGCACATGAGACTAGGATATGCAAACATGGATACTACCTCACGACTAAGTACAAAAAAGTTGGTAAGAGGACTCCCTGAGATTCCATTCAAGAGAGATATGGTATGTGCTGACTGTGAAAAGAACAAAGCACATAGGTCTACTTTTAAATCCATCAACGTTGTAAGTACTTCTAGACCTTTGCAGTTAATTCACATGGATTTATTTGGTCCTAGTAGAGTCGCTAGTTTTGGCGGTAAGCTCTACGCTTTTGTTCTTGTTGATGATTTCTCTCGTTTTACTTAGGTTTATTTCTTATCAAACAAAAGTGATACAATTTTTGAATTTCAAATATTTTGCAAAAAGGTACAAAACGAAAAAGGCTTCATGATTACTCGTATCCGAAGTGATCTTGGTGGCAGATTCAAAAATTCTGATTTCAAAAAGTTTTGTGATGATAGTGGATATTACCACAAATTTTCTTGTCCTAGAACTCTCCAACAGAATGGTGTTGTGGAGCGGAAGAATCGTACTCTAAGCGAAATGGCTAGAGTCATGCTGAATCAGTATAATCTTCCTAAATATTTTTGGGCAGAAGCTGTTAGTACAGCCTGTCATGTTTTGAATAGGGTGTTAATTTGACCAATCTCGAAGAAGACACCATATGAGCTTTGGTTTGGAAGAATTCCAAACATTTCTTACTTTAAAGTTTTTGGATGTCGCTGTTTTATCCTGAACACCAAGGATAACTTGGGAAAGTTCGACTCCAAAGCAGATGCTGGGATATTTCTCGGATATGCTGCTAAGAGTAAGGGATATAGAATTTTCAATAAAAGATCTATGATTGTTGAAGAAACTATTAATGTTACTTTTGATGAGCTAAATAGTCACAGATCTAGCGACAGTGATGATGAAGATACACATGCAAGGACTGAGAGAGTTCTGTGAAAGATCTGACCCAAGATGCAAGGACTGAGAAGAGTTTTGTGAAAGATCTGACCTAAAAGTATGAATCATTAAAATTCATGCCAGATCATCCAGAAACACTCATCATAGGTGATGTATCTAAAGGTATAAGTACACGTTCATCTCTTAAAGATTCTGATATAGCAGCAAATGTAGCATTTATTTCTCAAATAGAACCTAAGAATGTAGATAATGCTTTTACTGATGAATTTTGTATTCATGCCATGCAAGAGGAACTAAATCAATTTGAGAGAAACCAAGTTTGGGAACTCATTCCTAAACCTATTGGTCAATCGATAATTGGTACCAAATGGGTGTTCCGAAATAAACTCAGTAAAGATGGACAAGTTCTATGCAACAAAGCACGTCTAGTGGCACAAGGTTATAATCAAGAAGAAGGAATTGATTATGATGAGACCTATGCTCCTGTTGCTAGACTAGAAGCCATCCACATATTTTGTACATTTGCATGCTTTAATGATTTTAAATTATTTCAAATGGACGTGAAAAGCGCATTTTTAAATGGTTTTTTAAAAAGAGGAAGTTTTTGTGAAACAACCTCCTGGTTTTGAAGATTTTCAAAAACCTGATCACGTCTTCAAGCTTAAGAAAGCCCTTTATGGACTCAAACAAGCACCTCGTGCTTGGTATAAACGCCTAAGTGCCTTCTTACTTGATAATAGATTTTCAAAAGGAAAGGTTGATACTACTTTGTTTATAAAATCCTTGAATGATGATATCCTCCTTGTGCAAATTTATGTAGATGACATAATATTCGGTTCTACTAACGAAAAACTCTGTCAAGATTTTGCTAAGTGTATGCAGAGTGAATTTGAGATGAGTATGATGGGAGAGCTAAATTTCTTCCTAGGACTTCAAATCAAACAGCACTCAAAAGGAACATTCATCAACCAAGCTAAGTACACGAAGGACATACTGAAAAAGTACGACTTCGAGAATGTAAAGCCAATCGGGACTCCTATGGCTACATCTATAAAGCTTGATGCTGATGAAAGTGGTAAACCTGTCGATCAGCGTAAGTATCGAGGTATGATTGGTAGTTTATTATATTTAACTGCTAGTCGTCCTGATATTATGTTTAGTGTTTGTATTTGTGCACGTTATCAGGCAAATCCTAAGGAATTACATCTTAGTGCCGTTAAGCGTATCTTCCGATACCTTAAAGGAACTTCTACAGTCGGCTTATGGTATCCTAAAACTAAATCCTTTGACCTGATAGGTTACTCGGATGCGGATTTTGCAGGATGCAAAGTGGACCGTAAAAGTACCAGCGGCACATGTCATTTCCTAGGAAAGGCCTTAGTCTCTTGGTTTAGCAAGAAACAAAATTCAGTAGCATTATCAACAACTGAGGCTGAGTATATCGCCGCAGGACGTTGTTGTGCTCAGATTTTGTAGATGAAGCAAACCTTAGAAGACTACAATCTGCACTACACTAGAGTTCCTATTTATTGTGACAACACTAGCACTATTAATCTGACTAAGAACCCTATCTGTTATTCACGCACAAAGCACATAGAGATAAGACATCATTTTCTTCGTGATCATCAACAACACGGAGATATCTGTTTAGAATTTATTGACACAGATCATCAACTAGCAGACATATTCACAAAACCATTGGCTGAAGACCGTTTTAACATAATGAGACGTGAGCTCGGTATACTTGAATTTTCAGATTCATAATGTAATATGGTAATTAAAATTAATTTTATGACTTGCAACTTTAAAATTTATTTAACGGAAATTATTTTTGGGTACAAACCTAAAAAGGGTATGTCTGTCACCACGACTACGGTCGATGCGAAGCGGTACTTAAGAGTTCCCCGGTAAACCTCCGTTAGCTGGGACAACCCCTACAGTTAACCTATCAATAGAGTTCGTTATTAAATACTAGAGTTAAAAGTCATAAAAATTACTTTTAACCAACCAGAACTGCATTTATTGTCTCGGGAATACAAGTGATCGGGCCGAACTCTGACCGAGTTCGGACCGAATTTGGACCGAATTCGGTCGGCGCTGTATTGATTCCAGAACCGAATAGCCGACCTTAAACCCTATAAATTCACCTCTTTCAATCATCTTTTCTACACACCAACTCGTGGAAACATCTCCTTCCTCCCTAAAATTTCTTCCTCCTCCATCCTAGCAAGGAATCTAAGAGATCTGGTGGGCATATCAACTTTCTCATCTTTCTCCTTTCTCAAAAAGGTATTCCTTTTCCTTTTCTACCTTCTCCATGGCTCCTAAACGTCATAGAGGAACATCTTCCCAAGGTGCCTCCTCCTCTTCTGATTATACACCTGCTAGTCTATTCAGTCCAGCACGACCAATAGATGCAGAAGACTATGATTCTACTTTATTTTTGGACAAAGAGTTTTCTGATCTTTGGTTCGATTCTTTTTCTGGCCGTAAGATTTGCAATGGAGCTTTTGTTAACTTTAGCATATTTTCTAAATATGCTCCTACTTTTGATCACTTAGGCTACCAAAACTTTTTTGAGGTAGCAGAAAATATTTTTGATAATGCTGTCCGAATGTTTTACTGCAACTTGCAAGTAAAACCTAACGAAAACTTCTATTCTTGCGTTGCTGGGCAAGAATTAGAATTTAGTGCTACCGATATCAGTGAATTTTTCAATGTTCCTGATCTTGGTGAAGCATTAGTTGACATTACCCATGTCCAATTCCCTGCTGATGTTACCCTAGCCTCTTTTAGGGAACTTATTTGTCATCCAAACCCTGTTCCTCGTAGGGTTTATTCAAAGCATTTAAACCAATCTTTTTATGAACTTCATCGCATGATTTTCTCTGTACTCCTTCCAAAGAAAGGATCCACAGATGAAGTGACCTTCTTGGAACTCTCTGCTTTATACCACATTCATTTTGGCATTCCATTCTCTATCCCAAAGACCATGATGTCCTGGATGCTGAACTGCAGAAATGCAGGAAGGAATCTGGTATATCCTATGCACTTGGCGTCTATCTTTCGTCGTTTTGAGATTGATCTTCAGACTTGTGCATTCTCCTCCACTCCTATCGAGCTTACCAGATCCCACCGATTTCCTGCTCCACCTCTGCCTCCTGGAGCTCAGCCTGCTCTAGCTGCTAACGTTGAGATTCCTGATGCTGCTCCTGCTCCAGCCCCTGCCCCGGGATTTGATCCGACTTTCTATCAGCGCTTTGATGATTTTGTTGCTATATCTGCGCAACGTCAACAAGGTTACCTTGATTCGGAGTTCCGATGCATCACTCAGGCTCAGGTGCTGAGGAATGGGATTACTGACCTCCACTACAGCTTAGCCCATGATCCAGTCCATCCGATCACCATCCTGCCTCACCCAGGCTTTCCGGGTCCTCGGTTCACAGATGAGGCTTCCTTCCAGCACTTCGACCCCACTGCAGCCTACTTTCCTCCAGAGGCTCCTGATGCTGACGACCCCACTATGTGACGTGGGTTCAGCTTTTGGATAGTGGATACTTGTTAGATGATGATCTTTATGCTTTGATGTAGTTTTTCTTTTTATGTCTAAACTCATTAGTTAGACATTTTCTGATGATTGTATTCAGCACTTTTTAGTATGACATTTCTAGTACTTTATTTCCAGCATTTTCTTTCCATAGTAGTTGTTTTATGCTGTGATCATGTCTCTTTTGCTTCACTTTGTCTTTTGTTTTCTACTGTTGGCTTCACACATTACGGGGGAGCCAAGTTATTTTACTATTTGACAAAGGGGGAGAAAGAGAGTACACATATACCAAAAAGCATACAAATCCAAAAACAAAATCAACCATCTCTTTTATTCAGGTACTTGTATTTTGTTATTTTATAAGATATATTTTGGTATAGACTCAAGTTTGTCAATTATCAAAATGGGAGAGATTGTTGGCCCATTCCATGGTCACACCCGATTTCGATAATCAACATGCACTTAAGTCAATACACAAAATATACAAACTGCTGCTAATCATTTCAGGATATATGAAATCAATTTCAACGGACGTTGTACTGCATCAAACGAAGCATCAACGTCATCAAATCTGAAGATAACTTATTTTATATTTTATTCTGTATTTTACATTTTATTGAGTCTAGGATTTATTTTGTAAAATCAGTTTTGGTAATACTGGCTTAGGGTTATCCCAGTCCACATTCTAAAAAGCCTACCCATTATCACTCATATATCATTTTACAAAATATTCCAAAATTTCTTAGAAAACAATTTTTTGATAAAATATTTCGAAAATCTCCTAACAGAACTCATAACCGAGTTCGGCCCGAGTTCGGACCGAACTCTGTCCGAGTTCGGTCAGTTTGTATTCAAACTTCTGTTGCCTCCAAATCTGCGAGCAACGTCTATTTACGAGATATCTGCATCCAAACTCTGCCCGAACTCTGTCCGAGTTCGGTCCCAGAAAACACCTATAAATAGAGAAGAACTTTTTATTTTAAATCATTCATTCACTCTTCATCTTCTCTTCTCTACTATTCAAGTGTTTTCAAACGATCCAAGATTTTCAAATCATACCTATACACCTCTTAGCCAAAAGCCAGTAATATCATAGTTGATTTAGAGTCTTTTGGTATTCCAAGAGTTGTAAAGAGGGCGTTCCAAGTTCAGCAACTTTTCTTGTTGTGGAGCTGGTCGTGCGCTCGTCACCAAGCACGGTATTGTGAAGTCGGTCGTGCACTTGTCACCAATCACGGTGTTGTAAGAGACTGCAAGCTCTCAGTTAAAGCTTGTGCCATAGTGGATTAACATCGAGCAAGAGTACTCGAGACTGGATTAGTCCTCTCAGAGGGATACCAGTATATATCGTCGTGTCGCTGAGTTTGAATTCTCTATCTCTTGCTACATTATATTTACTCTCTTATTTCACTGCCATAGTTTAAAGTTTTAATTGGTGATTATTTTCCGCTGCACACACACACTCTATTCACCCCCCTCTAGAGGTGCTCAATGGTCCTACATGGATTTCCATATTTACTTTGATTATATATTTATGATTGGACCCTTCATATAGTAGCTTTCCATATTATTGGGTTTCCAATTATGGTAAGCTATTTATGATTAGATTTTCATTAAATATGTGATTGATTTATATTGGAAGTTTCCATATATATTGGCCTTCCATGTATGGGTTACCAAGGGCTTATAAAAGGGTGATGCATGCTAGTTGTAAAATCATCTCAAAACAAAGAGTGCTTTACAATCTTTGAGAGAGAGAGAGAGAGAGGATTAAGGACTATTGTAAAGGAGAGATTGCTTCGAATAATTTTTCGGCATCTCTTGTTCTTCGGAGTCCGCAATCAAAAAATTTCTTCTTTCAAGTGAGTTGTGGTAATCCGTGTTGGATCGGGAGGAGCTTGTAGAGGGTGTATTCTCTTTATTCCATTAGTGGAGGTTCTTCAGATTTGGACTCCGACCGTCCCGTGGTTTTTCCCGCAAGGGTTTTCCACGTCAAAAATCTTTATGTCTGCGATTGTGTTTGGCATTTTTGGTTTGTGTGCTTTTGCTCGGTTCTCTCGCAGGACTTTCTGGTTTGGGGGAACGGTTTTCGCGCTTCATTCCCAACAGAGTGGTATCAGAGCTTTGGGTTCAAAGGAGTGTCAGGAGTTGACAGTCAAACCAGGGAGCAGAGATGGACGCGAAGCCGGTACGCATGGTGAACCTGAACGGTACCAACTACCATTATTGGCGGAGCAAGATGAAGAATTTGCTGTTCGTCAAGAAGCTGCATCTTCCAGTATTTGCATCCGAGAAGCCCAGTGACAAATCCGATGAGGACTGGAACTTCGAGCATATACAGGTGTGTGGGTAAATGCGACAGTTCGTTGACGAGAACGTGTACAACCACGTTGCCAATATTGAGCATGCAAAGATGTTGTGGGAGAAGCTGGAATCTTTGTACGCAAAAAAGATCGGAGTAAATAAATTGTTCCTGATCCGGATGATGATGGGTCTGCGGTACAAAGATGGTGCATCCATTACGGATCACTTGAGTGAGTTCCAGGGCGTGGTGGATCAGCTATCCTCGATGGGAGTCAAGTTCGACGACGAGATTCAAGGACTTTGGTTGCTATGTATATTGCCAGACTCGTGGGAGACCGTACGAGTATCTATGATCGCTTCTGCTCCGGAAGGCATGGTAAGTCTGGAGTTTGCCAAGAGCGGGGTACTGAATGAAGAGATGCGGAGACGTTCTTAGGGCACTTCATCCACCTCCCATCACTCAGAAGCACTAGTTTTGGAGAGCCGCGGAAGGGGCAAAAGCAGGGGTCCAGGTGGTGGCAGAGACAAGAGCATGGAGAAGTCCAAGGGTCGGTACGAGGACTCGGAGTGTTACCATTGTGGCAAGAAGGGCCACATCAAGCAGAACTGTTTCGCTTGGAAGAGAGAGAAAAATGGCGACAAAGGAAAGCAAGATGATAACACTATAGCGGCGGCTTCGATACATGGAGGCGATGTGATCGTCGTAGGTGATGAGGTTATCACAAACCTCGCCTGTAATGACAATTCTTGGCTGGTGGACTCAGGGGCTTCAGCGCATGTATCTCACAACAAGGCACTATTTGCCACTTACACGACAGGTGATTATGGAGTGTTGAAGATGGGGAATGGAGATGTGTCAAAGGCGGTTGCAGTTGGAGATGTGCATTTGAGGACAAAGACGGGTGCAGTTCTTGTTCTCAAAGATATTCGTCACGTCCATGATATCCGTTTCAACCTAGTGTCGGTTGGAAGGTTGGATGATGAGGGATTCTTCAGTCTCTTCAGAAATAGTCAGTAGAAGCTTTCCAGAGGTTCGATGGTGATTGCCAGAGGAAGTAAGAAGTTCGGTCTCTACTATATGGAGGGGAGCGTACAGGGGACACATGAGGTGAACGCAGTCAGTGATACGTCTACCGAGTTGTGGCACAGGCGACTCGGCCATATCAGCGAGAAAGGGATAAGCTACTTGGTGAATAGGAAGGTGATTTCAGGGCTTAAGTCTACAAAGTTAGAGAAGTGCACGCACTGCTTAGCTGGGAAGCAAAATAGGGTGTCTTTCCAAAGTCACCCAAGTTCATGGAAGCCGGCATTGCTCGAGTTGATTCACTCGGATATCTGCGGTCCTATGAAGGTAAAATCTATTGGTGGTGCTTCTTACTTTGTAACTTTTATTGATGACTGTTCCAGGAAGGTTTGGGTCTATGCCTTAAAGACCAAGGATTAGGTGCTACCTACTTTCAAAGAGTTTCAGGCCTCTGTTGAAAGAGAGACGGGCAAGAAGTTATTGTGTGTTCGGTCCGACAATGGCGGCGAATACATCGATCCCTTTGATGCTTATTACAAAGAGCAGGAGATACGACACCAGAAGACTCCACCAAAGACACCTCAGCTCAATGGTGTAGCGGAGCGCATGAACAGGACACTGAAGAAGAGGGTGCAGTGTTTGCTGTCAAAAGCAAACTTGCCGAGCAGTTATTGGGGTGAGGCTCTTCTCACAGCCGCTTATGTTATTAATTTGTCTCCTAGTGCTCCTTTGCAGGGTGATGTGCCTGACAAAGTTGGTACGACAAAGAGCCGTCATACAATCACCTGCGAGTGTTTGGCTGTAAGGCCTTCGTGCATGTACCGAAGGACGAGAGGACCAAACTTGAGCCGAAGACGAGGCGATGCGTCTTTGTCAGCTACGGTCGGGATGAGTTTGGCTATAGACTCTATGACCCGGTGGAAAAAAAGCTCTACAGAAGCAGGGACATGGTGTTCGTCGAGGATCAGACCATGACCAACACTCAGGATTCCGAGACGCCTTCTGAGGCTGAGGAATTGCCTGAGTTAGAGTTATTTTGCTTCGAGCAGTTTCCAGAGGACATCGCAGAGGATCCCATTATGGGGGAGCCAGTACATGGAGTTGCTCCCAACCTTGATCATCAGTCTACTGATGGTGGTCAGGGTGTCCCTTAGGAGGATGAGCATGCCGGGGAGGCAGTTTCTGAAGGGGAGGAGGCTGTTGGTATACCGCCAGCATCAGTGGCTCCACTGAGAAGGAGCGACAGAGATCGTCGACTATCTACGAGATACTCACCGGATGAGTATGTGCTATTGACTGACGGAGGAGAGCCCGAAAGCTTTGCAGAGGCTATGGAAGACGAACACAGGCAGGAGTGGATGGAGGCCATGCAGGAGGAGATGAGTTCCTTGCACACTAATTCCACTTATGAGCTGGTGCGGTTGCCAAAGGGCAAGAAGGCTTTGAAGAATCGATGGGTGTTTAGAGTGAAGCAGACGGATGATGCTACTCGCCCTCGATACAAAGCGAGGCTAGTAGTCAAAGGCTACGGTCAGCGAAAAGGCTTGGATTATGATGAGATCTTTTTGCCTGTCGTCAAGCATTCGTCTATTCGGGTGGTGCTAGCATTAGCAGCCAGTCTCGACTTAGAGGTCGAGCAGATGGATGTAAAGACGGCATTCCTCCATGGTGATCTTGAGGAGGAGTTGTACATGGAGCATCCAGAGGGATTCTGTGAGAAGGGCAAGTCACATTTGGTCTGTCGGTTGAGAAAGAGCTTGTATGGTCTGAAGCAGGCTCCGAGGCAGTGGTACAGGAAGTTCGATTCGTTTATGGGGGAGCATGGTTATGCACGGACGACGTCGAACCATTGTGCATTTGTGAGGTATTTTGCCGAGGATAATTTTATTATTTTATTGCTCTATGTAGATGATATGCTATTAGTGGGTCGGAATGGCACTAGGATAGCGGAGTTGAAGCGCCAACTGGGCGCGGCCTTCTCTATGAAGGATTTGGGAACAGCGAAGACTATTCTTGGGATGGAGATCAGCAGAGAGAGAGAGTCCAAGCTGCTATATTTGTCCCAAAAGAAGTACATTCATCGGGTACTTCAGCGTTTCAGTATGGATGGGTTGAAGAAAGTGAGTTGCCCCCTTGCGGCTCACTTTAAGTTCACTGAGGAGCAGAGTCCATCTACCAAGGACAAAAAGAAAGATATAGAGCGGGTTCCATATACTTCAGCTGTGGGAAGTCTTATGTATGATATGGTGTATACGAGGCCAGACATCGCTTATGCAGTTGGCACAGTTAGCAGGTACCTTTCAAATCCTGGAAGGGTACATTGGAGTGCGGTCAAGTGGATTCTACGATACCTTCAGGGCACTGCCGATTGAAGACTTTCTTTTGGTGGTGACGAGCCGAAGCTGGTTGGGTATACTGACGCTGATATGGCTGGATATGTAGACACGAGGTGATCGACTTCGGGCTATGTGATGATGTTTGCTGGAGGAGCAGTATCGTGGCAGTCGTGGTTGCAGAAGTGTGTTACCTTGTCGACGACAGAGGTAGAGTATATTACGGTGACAGAGGCTTGTAAGGAGTTATTGTGGATGAAGAAGCTGCTGCAGGAAATAGGACTGAAGCAAGAGCAGTATACTTTGCTTTGCGACAATCAAAATGTTATTCACCTTGTGAAGAACCAGACATTTCATAGTCGGTCCAAGCACATTGAGACTCGGTATCATTGGATACGGGATGTGGTTGAGAAGAAGGATGCGGCGCTTGAGAAGGTTCATACTGATGACAATGGAGCGGACATTCTCATGAAGGTTCTTTTGAGGAGGAAGTTTGAGTACTGCAGGCAGATCGTCGGGGTGACGACCTCCTCCACATGGTTGTGAAGGGGAAGATTTGTTGGAGTGGGTGGGGTTCCCACCTATGTGGAGAATACCCCAGAGAGCGACGAGCGTCATCCGTGTGTCGGAGAAGCTTGGGGAGTGCATAGATTTTATTTTGGTACATATATGGTAAGGAAATATATGATTGGATTTCCATATTTACTTTGATTATATATTTATGATTGGACCCTTCATATAGTAGCTTTCCATATTATTGGGTTTCCAATTATGGTAAGCTAATTATGATTGAATTTCCATTAAATATATGATTGATTTATATTAGAAGTTTCCATATATATTGCCTTCCACGTATGGGTTACCAAGGGCTTATAAAAGGGTGATGCATGCTAGTTGTAAAATCATCTCAAAACAAAGAGTGTTTTTCAATCTTTGAGAGAGAGAGAGAGAGAGGATTAAGGACTATTGTGAAGGAGAGATTGCTTCGAATAATTTTTCGACATCTCTTGTTCTTCGGAGTCCGCAATAAAGAAAATTCTTCTTTCAAATGAGTTGTGGTGATCCATGTTGGATCGGGAGGAGCTTATAGAGGGTGTATTCTCTTTATTCCATTAGTGGAGGTTCTTCAGGGTTGGACTCCGATCGTCCCGTGGTTTTTTCCGCAAGGGTTTTCCACGTCAAAAATCTTTGTGTCTGCGATTGTGTTTGGCATTTTTGGTTTGTGTGCTTTTGCTCGATTCTCTTGCAGGACTTTCTGGTTTGGGGGAACGGTTTCTGCGCTTCGTTCCCAACAGATTAGCCCCAACCAAATATTAGCACACTCTATTGGAAACGAAGCACGGAAACCGTTCCCCCAAACCAGAAAGTCCTGCGAGAGAACCGAGCAAAAGCACACAAACCAAAAAACACCAAACACAATCGCAGACACAAAGATTTTTGACGTGGAAAACCCTTGCGGAAAAAACCACAGGACGATCGGAGTCAAACTCTGAAGAACCTCCACTAATGGAATAAAGAGAATACACCCTCTACAAGCTCCTCCCGATCCAACACGGATCACCACAACTCACTTGAAAGAAGAAATTTTTTGATTGCGGACTCCGAAGAACAAGAGATGCCAAAAAATTATTCGAAGCAATCTCTCCCTCACAATAGTCCTTAATCCTCTCTATTTCCCTCAAAGATTGTAAAGCACTCTTTGTTTTGAGATGATTTTACAACTAGCATGCATCACCCTTTTATAAGCCCTTGGTAACCCATACATGGAAGGCCAATATATATGGAAACTTCCAATATAAATCAATCATATATTTAATGGAAATCCAATCATAATTAGCTTACCATAATTGGAAACCCAATAATATGGAAAGCTATTATATGAAGGGTCCAATCATAAATATATAATCAAAGTAAATATGGAAATCCAATCATATATTTCCTTACCATATATGTACCAAAATAAAATCCATCCACTCCCCAAGCTTCTCCGACACACGGATGGCGCTCGTCGCTCTCTGGGGTATTTTCCACATATGTGGGAACCCCACCCACTCCAACAAATCTCCCCCTTCACAACTATGTGGAGGAGGTTGTCATCCCGACGATCTGCCTGCAGTACTCAAACTTCCCCCTCGGAAGAACCTTCGTGAGCATGTCCGCTCCATTGTCATCAGTATGAACCTTCTCAAGCGCCGTATCATTCTTTTCAACCACATCCCGTATCCAATGATACCGAGTCTCGATGTGCTTGGATCGACTATGAAATATCTGGTTCTTCACAAGGTGAAGAGCACTCTGACTGTCGCAAAGCAAAGTATACTGCTCTTGCTTCAGCCATATTTCCTGCAGCAGCTTCTTCATCCACAGCAACTCCTTGCAAGCCTCCGTCGCCGCAATGTACTCTGCCTCTGTCGTCGACAAGGCAACACACTTCTGCAACCGCGACTGCCACGATACCGCTCCTCCAGCAAACATCATCACATAGCCCGAAGTCGATCGTCTCGTGTCGACATCTCCAGCCATATCAGCGTCAGTGTACCCAACCAGCTTCGGTTCATCACCACCAAAGGAAAGTCTCCAATCGGCAGTGCCCTGAAGGTATCGTAGAATCCACTTGACCGCACTCCAATGTACCCTTCCAGGATTTGAAAGGTACCTGCTAACTGTGCCAACTACATGAGCGATGTCTGGCCTCGTACACACCATAGCATACATATGACTTCCTACAGCTGAAGCATATGGAACCCCCTCTATATCTTCCTTTTCGTCCTCGGTAGATGGACACTGCTCCTCAGTGAACTTAAAGTGAGCCGCAAGGGGCAACTCACTTTCTTCGACTCGCCCATACCGAAACACTGAAGTACCCGATGAATGTACTTCTTTTGGGACAAATGTAGCAGCTTGGACTCTCTCTCTCGGCTGATCTCCATCCCAAGAATAGTCTTTGTTGCGCCCAAATCCTTCATAGAGAAGGCCGCGCCCAGTTTGCGCTTCAACTCCACTATCCTAGTGGCATTCTGACCCACTAACAGCATATCATCTACATAGAGCAATAAAATGATGAAATCATCCTCGACAAAGTACCTCACAAATACGCAAGGGTCCGACGTCGTCCGTGCATAGCCATGCTCCCCCATAAACGACTCGAACTTCCTGTACCATTGCCTCGGAGCCTACTTCAGACCATACAAGCTCTTCCTCAACCGGCAGACCAAATGTGACTTGTCCTTCTCACAGAATCCCTCTGGCTCCTCCATGTATAACTCCTCTTCAAGATCACCGTAGAGGAATGCCGTCTTCACGTCCATCTGCTCGACCTCCAAGTCGAAACTGGCTGCCAATGCTAGCACCACCCGAATGGACGACTGTTTGACGACTGGCGAAAAGATCTCATCATCATCCACGCCTTTCCACTGACCGTAGCCTTTAACTACCAGCCTCGCTTTGTATCGAGGGCGAGTAGCATCATCCGTCTGCTTTACTCTAAACACCTATCGATTCTTTAAAGTCTTCTTGCCCTTTGGCAACCGTACCAGCTCATAAGTGGAATTGGCATGTAAGGAACTCATCTCCTCCTGCATAGCCTCCATCCACTCCTTCCTGTATTCGTCTTCCATAGCCTCTATAAAACTTTCGGGCTCTCCCCCGTCAGTCAATAGCACATACTCACTCGATGAGTATCTCGAAGATGGTCGACGCTCTCTGTCGCTCATTCTCAGTGGAGCCACTGGTGCTGGCTGTATACCAACAGCCTCCTCCTCTTCAGGAACTGCCTCCCCGGCATACTCATCCTCCTGAGGGACACCCTGACCACCATCAGCAGGTTGATGATCAAGGTTAGGGGCAACTCCATGTACTGGCTCCCCCATAATTGGATCCTCTGCGATGTCCTCTGGAAACTGCTCGAAGCGAAATGACTCTAACTCAGGCAATTCCTCAGCCTCAGAAGGCGTCTCGGAATCCTGAGTGTTGGTCATGGTCTGATCCTCGACGAATACTACGTCCCTGCTTCTATAGAGCTTTCTTTCCACCGGGTTGAAGAGTCTATAGCCAAACTCATCCCGACCGTAGCCGACAAAGACGTATCGCCTCGTCTTCGGCTCAAGTTTGGGCCTCTCGTCCTTCGTTACATGCTCGAAGGCCTTACAGCCAAACACTCGCAGGTAATTGTATGACGGCTCTTTGCCGTACCATACTTTGTCAGACACATCATCCTGCAAAGGAGCACTAGAAGATAAATTAATAACATAAGCAGCTGTGAGAAGAGCCTCACCCCAATAACTGCCAGGCAAGTTTGCTTCTGACAGCAAACACCGCACCCTCTCCATCAGTGTCCTGTTCATGTGCTCCGCTACACCATTGAGCTGAGGTGTCTTGGGTGGAGTCTTCTGGTGTCGTATCCCCTACTCTCTGCAATAAGCATCAAAGGGACCAATGTATTCGCCGCCGTTGTCGGACAGAACACACAATAACTTCTTGCCCGTCTTTCTTTCAACAGAGGCCTGAAACTCTTTTAAAGTAGGCAGCACCTGATCCTTGGTCTTTAAGGCATAGACCCAAACCTTCCTGGAACAGTCATCAATGAAAGTTACAAAGTAAGAAGCACCACCAATAGATTTTACCTTCATAGGACCGCAGACATCCGAGTGAATCAACTCGAGCAACGCCGGCTTCCTTGAACTTGGGTGACTTTGGAAAGACACCCTATTTTGCTTTCCAGCTAAGCAGTGCGTGCACTTCTCCAACTTTGTAGACTTGAGCCCTGGAATCACCTTCCTGTTCACCAAGTAGCTCATCCCCTTCTCGCTGATATGGCCGAGCCGCCTGTGCCACAACTCGGTAGACGCATCACTGACTGCGTTCACCTCCTGTGCCCCATGTGCGCTCCCCTCCATATAGTAGAGACCGAACTTCCTGCTTCCTCTGGCAATCACCATCGAACCTCTGGAAAGCTTCCACTGACTATTTCCGAAGAGACTGAAGAATCCCTCATCATCTAACCTTCCAACCGACACCAGGTTGAAACGGATATCAGGGACATGATGAATATCTTTGAGAACAAGAACTGCACCCGTCTTCGTCCTCAAATGCACATCTCCAACGACAACCGCCTTTGACACATCTCTATTGCCCATCTTCAACACTCCACAGTCGCCTGTCGTATAAGTGGCAAATAGTGCCCTGTTGTGAGATACATGCGCTGAAGCCCCTGAGTCCACCAGCCAAGAATTGTCATCGCAGGCGAGGTTTGTGATAACCTCATCACCTACGATGATCACACTGCCTCCATGTATCAAAGCCGCCACTATAGTGTTCTCATCTTGCTTCCCCTTGTCGCCCTTATTCTCTCTCTTCCAAGCAAAACAGTTCTGCTTGATGTGACCCTTCTTGCCACAATGGTGATACTCCGAGTCCTCGTACCGACCCTTGGACTTCCCCCTGCTCTTGTCTCTGCCACCACCTGGACCCCTGCTTTTGCCCCTTCTACGGCTCTCCGAAACTAGTGCCTCTGAGTGATGGAATGTGGATGAAGTGCCCTGAGAACATCTTCGCATCTCTTCATTTAGTATCCCGCTCTTGGCAAACTCCAGACTGACCACGCCTTCCGGAGCAGAAGCGATCATAGATACTCGTATGGTCTCCCACGAGTCTGGCAATGTACATAGCAACCAAAGTCCTTGAACCTCGTCGTCGAACTTGACTCCCATCGAAGATAGCTGGTCCACCACGCCCTGGAACTCACTCAAGTGATCCGTAATGGATGCACCATCTTTGTACCGCAGACCCATCATCGTCCGGATCAGGAACAATTTGTTTACCTCGGTCTTTTTCGCGTACAAAGATTCCAGCTTCTCCCACGTCTTCGCATGCTTAATATTGGCAACGTGGTTGTACACGTTCTCGTCAAGGAACTGCCGTATGTACCCACACACCTGTATATGTTCGAAGTTCCAGTCCTCATCAGATTTGTCACTGGGCTTCTCGGATGCAAATACTGGTAGATGCAGCTTCTTGACGAACATCAAATCCTCCATCTTGCTCCGCCAATAATGGTAGTTGGTACCGTTCAGGTTCACCATGCGCACCGGCTTTGTGTCCATCTCTGCTTCCTGGTTTGACTGTCAACTCCTGACACTTCTCTGAACCTGGCTCTGATACCACTCTATTGGGAACGAAGCGCAGAAACCGTTCCCCCAAACCAGAAAGTCCTGCGAGAGAACCGAGCAAAAGCACACAAACCAAAAATGCCAAACACAATCGCAGACACAAAAATTTTTGACGTGAAAAACCCTTGCGGAAAAAACCACGGGACGATCGGAGTCCAACCCTGAGGAACCTCCACTAATGGAATAAAGAAAATACACCCTCTCCAAGCTCCTCCCGATCCAACACGGATCACCACAACTCACTTGAAAGAAGAAATTTTTTGATTGCGGACTCCGAAGAACAAGAAATGCCGAAAAATTATTCGAAGCAATCTCTCCTTCACAATAGTCCTTAATCCTCTCTCTCTCAAAGATTGTAAAGTACTCTTTGTTTTGAGATGATTTTACAACTAGCATGCATCACCCTTTTATAAGCCCTTGGTAACCCATACATGGAAGACCAATATATATGGAAACTTCCAATATAAATCAATCAAATATTTAATGGAAATCCAATCATAATTAGCTTACCACAATTGGAAACTCAATAATATGGAAAGCTACTATATGAAGGGTCCAATCATAAATATATAATCAAAGTAAATATGGAAATCCAATCATATATTTCCTTACCATATATGTACCAAAATAAAATCCATGCACTCCCCAAGCTTCTCCGACACAAGGATGGCGCTCGTCGCTCTCCGGGGTATTCTCCACATAGGTGGGAACCCCACCCACTCCAACAACTACGATAAGGACCTCCTTATTTCTTGAAGAGTAATCTCTACGAGCACGAATCGTGGAAGTGGTGGTGGATTCTCCCTTGAATCTCCTAGACATCATTCTTTAAGAACAATCCCCTTAGCCTCTATTATATTAATTGGGTTAAGAAATCTAATTTAGGATTAGAAAATCTCTAAATTAGCCCCAACCAAATATTAGCCACTGATCTTGATCTTGATCATAGTCATCAAACCAACTCCAAAATCTGTGTTGAATTCACTTGGCCGACATGGACCGGTACATAGACGGTATGCTAGCTAGCTATTGTTGGCTGCAATCCGCCCCGAACACTTCACCGATTGATCCCCTGTCTTTGATACCACGACGCTCCAGACTACCCCGTCTCCTCGAGTCAAGGCTGTATTCCCAACATCCAGTCATGCTCTGGAAGTGCTAAATTGTGTGTTCTTGCGGTAGAGGACCGGAATTCCAGTGGAGATGTAAACTCGTGATATATTCTTCTTTGCTTCTCTAGCCACTTCCTTCGAATTATGTATTTTTATTCCATGGATCTGATAAACAACAATACCGCGACTTCTCACTTCTCTTACTGCTGCAGAAGATGTAACAGCTCGGAGAGTCGCAGTCAGTACTTAGCATGTGCTAAATTTTGACACTGCAACTCATAAACTAAAATAACCTTAGTATGTTTCTTAGCTTTATGATTTTACTGGTTGGTTAGTCAATGTAATTAATATGTAACAGTATAGGTTGATAGGAGAAATTACTTCACTTCGGTTCACTGCTCCTTAATTTGAATAATAATGAACATTGAACATGGCTTTGGTTCCAAGTTTTTGGCTACAAATAAGCGTAGAAAATTTTGTTCCATGTATCCGGAAGTCCAGGCAAGCACCAGTGGATACAGTCAGCGTACCGTTTCGGGTTAGCCTTCTGTTCGTCTGTCAGCGTCTCCCCCATAGATTCCGTGTAGACGGAGGCATGGGCGTCGATGCGGTACTCGGAGAGCTGCGTTACGTTGATGAATGTCACCGGGACCGTCATTCTCCCGACCACGCTCCCTACCACCTCCATCAGCCTCTTATCCGAACCACTTCCCCAGTATCCTCTCTTCAAAACAGGGCTTGTTTCGTTGTAGCAGCGAATCCCGTCTTTATGGTTCCAATCCGCACTCCTGCGTGCAAAGTGCAGGTGAACAAAAGGTTCAAGTTCTGCAGCAATGGTTGGAAGAAAAAGAAATATATTCATAATCTGCGGTATCGGCCGATACCGATCCGATACGGCCGATATCGATACGGTTTGGCATGTCCGATCCGATACCCGTTATTGACTGGTACCGACATATGGGGTCTTTTTCGGTCAATTTGGCAAAGAAAATTGAACGAAAAAAACCAATCAGTAAGGGTGTAAAAGCATAGTAAGCTTATAAAAACATGTAAAAGAATATCTATATCGCATGTAGACCAATTGGCAAGGATGACTACTATTTCATTCAATTTCAACATTAGAAAAACTTTAAATGATGCCTAAATATATAAAATATACTTTCTAAAATGTTAATAATTTGTTAATTATATTTGCTTTCCGATACCAAAAAAATTTCGATTCTTCGATTTGAAACCGTTGATACTGTCGATACCGCCGATATCCAATGTTGCTCGGACTCGGGTATGGGTGTCCGACATGGGTGTGTATCTAGAAGTCCGACTCTTAATTTTTTAAATTTTAGAATACGGGGACACGGCTGAAAAGGATCCGAAATTTGGACACGGGTGAGGGGATACGTAGAAATGAGTATATGTAATTATATTATTTACTTTCAGTTTTACATGTGTCTTTATAAAGTACATTTTTTAGTTGATACATTTATTATTTAAGTGTGATTTGTGAAAAATATATGTACTCTCCTACTGTTTAGTTCAGTAAAAATAAAAATATATATACTCTCCTATTGTTTAGTTCAATAAAGATAAATATATATATACTCTCCACGGCTGAAAAGGATCCGCCTAAAAAATGGAGGATCGGGTGCGTGTCCCACACCCACACCCGTGTCACACCCAAATGACACGGGTGCTCCTCCAAAAATGGAGAGTCTGAGACGATACTCATAGGAATGATCCAATACCGATACCGATACCGATACCGATACCGATACCGATACCGCGAACCTTAGTGCACAAAGTGGAGGAGAAGTCAGTATTATACCTCATGTGTGTAGGGGACATTGTAGTGAAGAAGACCCTTGTAGTGTTCGGATTGACAGTAGAATCAACCCAGTTGGCCCACGTCTTCAGGCCTAGCCTATAAGCAAGCACAGCATCCAGCTCCTCAAACCCTTTCATTCCGTTTGCAAAAGATCCCCATCTTAACAACATTAAAACCACCAAGTGTACGTGTAAGAGGGTAGACTCAACTTAATTAACTAGGTTAGTTGTATGAATTCTTCACACTACTGTTATTGGACACTTACAGGGACTTGATCCTCTGGCCACTCATCCACCAGACGTAAGTGTTGAAGACGAGGATGTCAACTCCCACCCAGTGCTGCGCATGCTTCATGATCGAATCGACTCGCAGGATTCTCTTGCTCGTATCCGTGATTATGTGGAGGTCGGAGTTGGACTCGACGAGGAACGGTGCCCAGTAGAACTCGATGCTCGCGTTGTACCCCTGTCCAACGCATCGAGGACATCAGATGATCACATATCGGTCAGATGCTACAAGTTTTGCCTAAGCTACCTTTGCTCTGAACACGGATAACGTTCGGGTTCGGTTCATAGACTTCTCTTCCGGCAGTATGTGAGACTGTACCATGCACACAAAAGATTGCCATTGTCCTCGCTGCAGCGAGTCTCCGACGAACATCAGCCTCTTCCCTCTCAATTTTTCTAAGGCGGCCACAGCATCAAATCTGCAACAGAACTTATAATTCCAACTTAAGAAAATTTACATAGATCATAAATCTTCCTATATGAAGAGCTTAATTTTGAAGTTTATATTAACCTCGGCATGTTGCAGTCATCCAGCTGCCACTCCCAGTAGAGGTAATCAGTGTCGGGCCTTCCGTTTTTCGTGCACTGGACTTGTTTATCCAGATACGGACACGTCTCGTCCGAATACAGAGGCTCGACGGAACTGTTGAAGACCCACATCCCCTTGGTCACGCTGCACTCGTTAGGATCAAAAGCAATCTTATCTTCGTCAACAGCACTGTCATCCTTAAGAGCCTCCAACTTTTCTTTCTCCTTCTCCTCTGATGATCATAATGGCATGGCATGCACAAAATCATTTACAAAATCAAGAAGGCTGTATTAGGAGAAGTATTTGAACTTAAACTCGATCAAAATGCTCCGAATTGATTACCTGCGGATACTTTACTAGAACAAGCTTTGAGCTTAAAGATGGATATACCAGTAAGCGCACGGAGATCCTCTGTGAACATCACACCAGCAAAGGCTACGGCGCCGATGACGACGACCATGATGGAGAGGGGGAGTTTCCCCCTTGAGATCTTCATCAGGTTCTTGGCAAGAAGGGATCCTTCTGAGTGCAAGGATATAGAGTAGGAACTCTGAAGGTGGTGGTGGTGCAAGGCTAAATGAGTGCGAGTGGGGCACTGTTACTACATTTTTTATGTATGGTTATTTTGTTGAGTAGGATTGAAGTAAAAGCCATGGAGAATGATGATCCAACCACTGCTCATTAGCTTTCCAAAAAATGGACTATTCCATTGGCAACCAACTCATTGCTTTCAAAGAGCTTTTTGAGCTTGATTTCTTTCAACTCGTTGCATTTCTTCATTGCATCTTCCATAAGCAGTTCTCAGCTACATAACGTACTTCTGCGAGCTAGCGACAAATCAGTATAGTTTCTACGTCTCTGTAGCTTCACCTCCCAAAATCTTTTTTTTTTTTTTCATAGCAATTTTCGGCACCTTACTTATATAGTTGGTGGGTGCTTTAGTATGTAAGTAGACATTTATTGCAGCTATATATATTAATTAGTTGATCCATCTTTCATTCCTATGAGAAATAAAGGAGAATTGGACTATATATTTTCTTTTTGAAAGGCATGCTTCTTTTGTTCTGGAGATCTTTAGTGTAAAAGGATGGCTGTTGTTATCATTAGGTAAATAAATCAACGGTTACATCTTAATATAGTGTTTCCTTGGCTAATTGTCCATAGCATAGCAGTTATTATTTCCTAGTCTAATCATTCTCTTTTGGGTCAGAGTAAAGTCTGATTTAGAAAAGAATGGTAGAGCAGAATGCAATTATGCAGCTTAGGTATGCAAGTGGATATAATGGTTAGCCTTTCCTTGGATGTTAGTTAAGATTTTCTCTCCAAGTATTTCTACAACTAGAAAACTCATTATTAAAAACCACAGTATGCTTCTTTCTCTCTATATTCTAGAAACAAGAAAGATTTTGTAGAAACTAGAAACCAGTCTATAAGGATGTCCTAGTGCAACAAGGCTTCCCCTTCTCTTATGCAAGCTCCCACGTATGCAGGGTCTAAAGAGAGTCAAGATGTACGCATTCTTAGTCTCATATATTTGAAGAGGCTATTCCATAACTAGAACTTGTTGATAAAGGTATTTGACCATAAATGTCAATATCTAGGAATTAATTATTACATTGCAATCAATATGATTGGAGTATTGCCTAACCGTAGAAGATTTGTAGGAAATTAATTACCTACTATATATTGGTAGTTACCTATTCTAGAGGCAGTATTGTAGGAAATTAATTATCCACTATAGATTGGTAGTTAACTATTCTAAAATGATATATTATATATATTCCGTTTGATTCAACATAATAAAATGTCATAATTCTCCAATATTACTTTCTCTCTCAAATTCATCATGGTATCAGAGTCATCTTCTTCACCGAATGGATCAAGGATCCAATGATCGTCGGGACACACACAAACCAACTCCAATATACGGACTGGTCGTCCCTCTTCTCGTCTATATATTGAAAAGTGTCAAGGGTGTCGTGCTCAAGGACACATGGTTCAACAATGTCCTCTATTTCGCTTGAAACCAACAAAAATGCAGTCCAATCCCCAAAAATGTGTATTAGTCAGTGGCAAACAACCTACAACTCCATGGCATCCACGTGCCAATGTTACAATATTGGACAACTTTGAAGGCACCAATTGGCTCCTTGATGGTGGTGCATCGCACCATGTTACTACCGACCTGAGTAATCTCTCATCTCATGCTCCTATTCAGAGACTGACGACAATGTGATTGGCGATTGCACGGATCTTCCTATTTCGCATATTGGTTATACATCTCTACACACTCCTTCACATACTTTCTCACTTCAGAATGTGCTTTGTGTTCCTATCATGCGTAAAAATATTCTTTATATTTCTCAATTTTGTAAATCTAATAAAACATCCAACGAATTTGTTTGAAGGATATTCGCACGGGGGCAATACTTATACAAGAACAGACTAAGGATAGTGTGTATAAATGGCCAGTCAGTTCACTCAAGTCTTCTCCATTGGTACCTTTATGCAGTATCAAGACCATTAATTTGTCCGTGGCATCATCGCTTAGGTTTGTTTGTCATTAATTATCAAAACAAGAACTACAGAGGAACTGAATTTGATTGCAAACTCGCAAGTACAAAAGAGAGCCTAGAAAGAAATCCTAGGAAATAATTTAAGTACAATTGTTTAGTTTAGATTCTGGGGGGTGACGGTGGAGGCTCGGAAGAAGTGTAGAAACTCTGCCTTACTCCTTGGACTATCAGACACAGTCTTTGCTCTTGAAAAAGGCTCTTAAATTTTCCATCCCTTTGCATGGGTGTGATACCCTACTATTTATAGAGGCTTCTGGATGAAGCACATTTTGTGCCACATAGGTGGTCAAGCCGCTACGTGGTCGTAACAGTGCACCAAGACCCTGTCTTTAGCTGCCAGCTGGGTGCCTATTAAGATTTTTTTTTGTTGCAACATATCTTGGTGGTTTGAGACTTGGTCAATTCGCCATGTGTCCTACCACGAAGTTGAATTAATCTGTTGAGGGAGTTTGGAGAATTTTGGACCGCATAAGGCTCATACGGCTCAAAGGTAGCTCGCAGTCTCCCTTGGCCGCAGGACATCCCTGCTTCATCTTGGCCGCATAGTTGTCACAAAAATTTTCCTCTACGGCTTGAATCAACTTTGGCCGCATAGTGGTCTTAGGAGCCTTCTTTCTACGGCCTGGATTAACTTGGCTGCATAGTGGTCTCAGGAGCCTTCCTTCTGCGGTCTGGATTAACTTGGCCGCAGAGTTGTCATAGGTACCTTCCTTCTGCGGCCCGGATCAACTAGGCCGCATAATGCCTATGCGTTCAGTATTTTCATGCTTCTACAAGGTTATCCATCATCGAAAATCCTTATACATATTTGTATGACATTCAACTAGAAGTTTCAAGTCCAAGATCTTTCAATTTCAATTGCAATGCATGTCAATGCAATAAAAGTCACAAGTTACCTTTCTTTCTTTCCACTCTTGTTTCAACTTCACCGCTAGAAATAGTATTTTTCGATGTGCGGAACTCTCCCATATATTCGAGTGATGATTTCAAATATTATGTTATTTTTGTCGATCATTTTACAAAATACTTATAGCTTTATCCATATAAAAGAAAATCTGATGTCTATGATTTTTTTTATCCACTTTAAATCACTCGTAGAGAAATACTTCAATAAAAAATATCACACTTTATTCTAACAATGGGGAAAATATCAAGCACTTTTATCATACCTCAGTTCTAATGAAATATCTCACTAAACCTCACCCCCACACACTCCTGAACACAATGGGTATTCTGAACGTCATCATCGTCATATTGTAGAAATAGGCTTATCACTCCTCTCACATGCTTCCATGCCCTTGTCATATTGGTCATATGCATTCTCTACTGTTGTTTATATCATTGATTGTCTACCCACTCCCACACTTCAACTTCTATCACCATATGCAAAACTCTTTGGCACATCTCCCAACTACTCTAAACAACGAAGTTTTTGGTGTGTATGATATCCTTTGTGGCGTCCATATTCATCTCAAAACTATCTCCCCATTCCACCCCTTGTGTCTTTCTTGGTTATTTCTCCACCAGAATGCCTATCTCTGTCTTGATCTAGTTATCTCATGTCTCTACACATCTCGTCATGTTAAATTCGTCGAGTCGATTATGCCTTTAAAAACCAAGCACCCCAACCTTCCTCGTCCTTCCTCTTCCACGTCCCATGTTGGGATCCCTTCTGAGTCATCGTCTCTGGCCACCATCACACAATCTATCAGTCTTGCATCAGCCCCTCAAGCAAAATCCTATCAAGACTCCACAAACATACCCATCACATTTATTATTCTATCCAAAAGTATCACTCTCATACCAAACTCGAGACTCATCTCCGCAACTCTACCTTTACCACAGTTCTCCACCCAATGTCATCCCAAAATCCATCGTCTGAAATCTAACTCACCCACACCCCAGTTATCATAACCCGTAGAATCGACATCTATTCCTCCTCCATATCAGGGTACTGTTACTCGATCCAAAAAATATCGACAAACCAATCGAAAAACTCATCCTAATGTTCAACTCTCCCCCCAAACCTGTCATGGAATCCTCTACTATAACAGAAACCACCAAAGATCCCAAATGGCGTCAGGAAATGTCTGAAAAGGTAGTGATATTTTTTGGAATGGAAAATGGACCCTTGTTCTCTCTCAAACGGTCCAAAATATCGTTGGTTGCAAGTAGATTTTTCGGACTAAATGTCTATCTGATGGTTCTGTTGACAGATACAAAGCACATTTAGTTGCCAAAGGGTTCCACCAATGACTAGGTGTTGACTACCATGACACCTTTAGTTCTGTGGTCAAACCAACAATAGTACGACTTATTCTCTCTATTGTCGTCACTCGTGGTTGGTCACTACGCCAACTTGATGTCAATAATGCATTTTTCTAAGATGCTCTCTCTCTCTCTGAGGATGTTATTATGGCACAACCACAAAGATTTATTGACAAAGTCTATCATTATCATGTCTGTAAACTGCATAAAGCAATATACGATCTAAAACAAGCCCCTCATACATGGTACCATGAGCTACATCAGTTCCTCATTAATTTTGGCTTCACTAACTGTCGCGCTAACCATTTTTTTGTAATGCTTATAGCATCATGATATATCTTTGGTCTACTTGATGACAATATTATCACAGAAAATAATGATGCAAGAGTAAAATAAATTCATTCATCTTCTCTCCAACAGATTCTTCCTTAAGGATCTTGGCCCCCTTTTATATTTTCTTGGAGTTGAAGTTATTCCACATTCGTAGGGCATCTTTCTTTCTCAGTGGCAATATATCCATGATCTCCTTACTCGCACTCACATGATCTATGCCAAGTCCGTGTCTACACCACTTGCCACTACTCCAACACTCATTCTTCATTTTGGATCATCCCTCTCTGATCCAACTAAATATAGAGCCATTGTTGGCAGTCACCAATACTTATCACTTATGCATCCGAACAATGCTTATACTGTCAATAAATTATCACAATTCATGCACTGCCCCAAGACTGATCATTAGAATACAGTAAAGCATCTACTATGGTATCTTTGTGGTACTGTTGCTTATGGTATTGTTCTCTACCGCAACTCACTACTGTCACTATATGTATTTTTGGATGCCGATTGAGCTAGGAACAAAGATAATTTTACCTCAACAAGTGCCTATCCCATATACATTAGTCGCAATCCAATATCATGGAGTTCAAATAAACAAAGGACCGTGGCTTGCTCTTTCAGCGAGGCTGAGTACTGAGCTGTGGTTACCACAGTTGCAGAAATTTTTTATATTTGTTATCTACTCACCGAGCTTCATGTGTTTATACCTCAACAACCGATTATCTACTATAATAATATTTAACAACATTGGTGCAACAAATTTGTGCTCAAATTTGGTATTCCATTCTCGTATGGAACATGTTGCTCTTGACTATCATTTTATTCGAGACAAGTTCAAGACGGTTCTCTTCGAGTTGCTCATATTTCCTCTGCTGACCAGTGAGCTGATGCGCTTACCAAATCTCTTTCCCTCTCTCGCTTCCAATGATTGGCAAACAAGATTGGAATCACCTCACGGTGCTCCATCTTGCGAGGGCATGATAAAGATATTTGACCATAAATGTCGATATTTAGGAATTTATTATATTGTAATCAATAGGATCTTGATTTGGAGTATTGCCTAACCGTAAGAGATTTGTACGAAATTAATTATCTACTATTTATTGGTAGTTACCTATTCTAGAGACATTATTGTAGGAGATTAATTACCTACTATAAATTAGTAGTTACTTATTCTAGATTGGTTGTATTGTATATATTTAGTTTGATTCAACATAATAAAATTCCATAGTTCTCCAATATTACTTTCTCAAATTCATCATTTGCAATTATTGGACGCAAACAACAAACCAAACAGTCTACTAAGCAATGCCCACAAGTAGAACCAGTACGTCTTCGTTCGAATTTATGTTTCATTTCATAAACCCACAGTATGATACAAAAAATACACCAATGGCTACGGTTGATTTCCATGTACCCTCGTATTTGGTGTGGTGTAACTCACGCGGGGATTAGTTATTAACATGGGCATGGGACAATCATCTGAACTACATATTCCATTGGTGCGGTTTCTGTTATAAAAGTTTTTCCAACCTTTATTTTAATATTAATATTTATGCAAAAAAATATTATTATGAGAAAATAATTTTATGAGTATTTTTTATCTTAATAATATTTTTTACGAACTTGTAAGTTTTCAATATAATAATATGATTATTTTTGTATATTTTTTTATATTATTATATTAAAGGTGCAAGCTTGTCATCAAGTAGCTTAATTATCATGTGGATTATTCACCTACCTAACCTAAGAAACTAAATTAGGTTAGTTATCTATTAAGTTGATTTAATTAAGTCCTTAATTATAGTTAACTAGTAAATTACTAATTCAACCCTTACCAAGTTAAGTTAGCTTCCTTAGAAAGCCAACCGTGGTCGGCCACTTCATTTCGTTTCCTCTCTTCTCTTCACTTATTTTACCTTTTTTTCTTCTGATTTCTTTTAGTTAACTAAATGGTTAAAAAATATAAGATTTTATATATAAACCTTATTTTCTTTTTCTTTCGTTATTTTTCATCTTCACTTTTCCTTCTTACTATACAAATTTGCCCAGCCCTTATCCCTCTATGAAGCCAAAAACACCATCTCACCATCATATCTTCTCCTCATATATTTGCTAAACTCATGGCAAGTCCTATATATCAAAAATATGATTTCTTCATATAGTTCTTTATTTTCACTACAAAAGTATTGCAAACTAGCGACTGAACTAGCGACTAGCTCATTTCAGTTGCTAGACTAGCGACTGAACAAAGACTGATAATCTTCGAATGGGTATTTCAATTCACCAGTCGTCGCAGGTCCATTGCTGTAGTGTTGGGGCAAATTGCTAATTTTTGTAGTGTCTGAATAATTTCGTCAATACACAGTTGTCATTTTCATAACCAACGGTATAATTATTCGTCGCTTGCAAAATTGATATCAGCCCGTCCCTTTCATTCCCAAATGATACCTCCAAAAATTTTGCCCCCCAAAAAAACCCAATATGCAACCATAATTAAAAAAGTTCTTGACGCGCCATCTCCTCCTCTTCTTCTTCCTCCTCTACACAGGGTCGTCACCTCTTCCTTCTCCTCTTCTCCTCTGTACAAGGTCGCCGCCTCTTAATGACTTTCTCTCGACGTACCATCTCTGCCTCCTCTGAACGTTGAGGTTTCTTCTTCTTCCTCCTCCTGACTCCCTATGTCGCTCCTTGACTTCAGCGCGTCCTCTAATCAGTGGTGAGGATGGTTCTCCATATCCCTGTTATTACATTGTTGTGTTAATTTTAAATGCATCAATTTGTTTAAAAAAAAAGATTCTTTATGGCTTGCTGTTCTTCTTAGCTGTAAGTTTTTTAAATGCATTATTTAACTTGTTTTTCCTTCAAAAACATGTCTAATATGGAGTTCTAAAGTTGTTTTTTTGTTGACCAATGAAATATAACAAATGATTGTCCAAACTATGGTAAGGAAGGTTCTCCACACCCCTATTATTACACTTTGTAGATAATAATTGTTGTATATTTTATTGATTGGCTACTCCACTACTTATAGGGAGTCCACTACCAAAATTTATCGTTTTAGCGACGGCCACATCCGTCGCTAAGACGACGGTAATTACAATTAGCGACCGATTACCGACGGATATTGGCCAAAAACATCCGTCGGCAATCAGCTCGTCGCTAATAACCTTCCGTCGCTAAGTTGTCGTCACATGACGGACTAGCGACGGATATTCGACGTTACAATACGAAGCCTTAGCGACGGATTTCCGACGGACTGTCGTCCACTTCAGCTTTTAAGTACTGAACTGTGTAGGCTATAGCGACGTACATTTCTGTCGGTAACCCGTCGTAACAGCGTATCAGATTGTATCATTCCGTCGCTAATGCGTCGCAAGTCGTCGGTAATTAACGACCGCTTTGTGACGAAGTTCTGACGAACTATCCGTCGAGCAGGTTCTGAAAAAGCTTGGCATATCCAGCACCATGGCGACGGAATAGTAGTCGCTAAGACGACGGTACGGCGACGCCACAGCGACGGATTGCTGACTGACTATCTGTCGCCATGGTTCTGAAAATGTCATGCATTTCCAGAACCATGTCGACGGATTTTCCGTCGCTACGCCGTCACTATTTAGAGCGACTGATTAGCGACTGACTACCAGTCGCCCTGGCGACGGCCTTTCCATCGCTATTTCGTCGAAGCTTAAACCACCAGAACGTTGCCGACGGATAATCCGTCGATAACCCGTCGCTGCCTGGAAACAGTTTAAAAACTCCAAGTGGCGACGGAATATCCGTCGAAAATCCGTCGGCAACTGGGAATATCCGTCGCTAACTAGTCACTAGTCCGTCGCTAACTGGATTTTTTGGGAAAAAAAAATTGCAGCACTTTCCCTGTTCACAAATATATGCATAAACCAAACCAATATATAATGCACACCAATTATCCAACCATCACACAGACCAAATATATAATGCACACCAATTATCCAAGAATCACATAAACCAAGTAATACACATACGACCAATTATCCAAGAATCACAGACCAAACCAAATTAATAGAAAATAAATATCAATTATCCTAAAGAGTAACATATTATCCGGTGCTATAAGCCGATTATAGCACAATTAGTTCAAAGCTCTCACAAATAATCCAAATTTTCTTAATACAACATTTTAAGAAGAAGGAGGTCGATTGTCCGTTCCCGTATTCGACCGACGCATATACTCCTCCACAAGGTACGAAGGCAAGGAGTCGTAGACAACACTCGGAAGTCGGCGAAGCTGCTCTAGGGACATGAGATCCATGAGTGCCGTCACAGCCGTAGGAGGTAGCACAGGGGCTTCAGGGTTGAAAGAAAGATGGCCCACGGAAGACAGACCGACACCTGCAGTCGACGGACCAGTAGAAGACGGACGAGCACCATCAGCAGATGTACCGGCAGCAGCAGACGGACCGGTAGCAGACGGACCGGCAGCAGCAGACGCAGGCGGAAAGTGCGTGGCAAATTGCTCCCGCAAGGACGACACCGTCTCGTGCAGCTGCGTAAGCTGCGACCTAACATCATCGTCTGCCCGGGCCACGGGAGGAGGCGGTGTCGGTGGAAATCTCTGCGTCGCCAAATGCAATGGCCCTAGGGAGCCGACTCCGTACAGGAACCCTTTCTTAAAGCCGCCGACGGTATCTACGAACAAGTCGTTCCGAGCGGCCAAAGAAGAGGGCGTCCGGAAGGGCGTCGTTTCACCGACATCCTCGGTGTCAGTTAACTGAGTCCGACTAAGGGCCTCACGATACGCAGCCTATCAAATGAATGTGTTTATATTATAAGATTTACCTAAGTTGTAATCTAAATTCTATGTTTCACTAAGTTAAGTGTGAATCCTAAGTTTACCTAAGTTATAGTCCGAATACTTTTAATTCTAACGTTAATCTCATAAACATAAGTACTTACATCAGTCTCCTTGGCCCTCTCATCGACGAAGCTCCCGTCCTTCCGTCTTTTGTGCGTATGCTGGAAGACATCGTGCATGGTGACCGATTCTGACGCCCTTTCCTCCTTCACCGCCCGTTGGGCCTGCATACGAAATTTGCGTAGAAACTAATTAACTCCTTTAATTAATAATACCTAATTCAAAATTACAATAAATTTACGGTTGCTCACCAGATCTGCAAGTGTCGCTGCGTGAGACCTTGATCCCCCCGTATGAAGGCCCACGGCAGATCGGTTCACCTTCGCCTTCGCCGATTTCTCCTTGTACGCAGGGTTATCCATCATGCCTAAGAGGTCCTCATAATAATCCTGCCGGATCCAATTCGGCCTCGTATGCCCCATTTTTAGGTCATGAATCATATCCCGTATTTTCTTCGAGCATGCGCTTCTGTAGGTCCTGCGGATCCCCTCCTCGCGGTGGAGGGGCCACCAGTACGTTCTCTAACACAGAAAATCAATTATCACGTAATTTACAAAATGGTTGATTAAAGAATCACATAGACTTAACCAAAAAAATATAGATATATACCCTCAACTCGTCGAGCCAGACATACTGCACGTTTGGGGGCACCGACGTAAAGTTGAGGTAGGGACCGTGGAAGTTAGCCCTGATAATTTCTCCAAGGGCCCTGCCAACATTAAACGAAAAAAACCTACAAAGAAGAAACGACTAGATTATTAACTTGAATAAATGAAAGAAATTTAATAAATTAACTTAAATTTACTTACGAGGTCCCCGCGGGCCATAGCTCTCGTCGGAACTCGCCTCTCGGCCTCTCTGGTGCCGTTGGAGGATCAGCGGGTCCGCGTATGTACTCCCCAGTAACCGGATAGAACCGAGTATGGGGGTACTCCGGGGCCCACTGTGCAGTAACTGGGGCATCCCCTGGTGGATCCGCTGCTGGTGCTCCCGATAGCGGATCGGATCCGCTAGCAGATCCGGACTGATGCCTCGATGAAGTGGTCGATCGAGGGCGGGATGCGTTTGTGCCCGGGGTACTCTCCGGGTCGGGCTCGCTCGATGGGGTCACATCCCGGGAACTATGAATGCGACCACGGCCACCAGCACCAGTACGACCATGACCACGACCCGCACCATCACCACCACCACGACCAGCACCACGACTACGGCCAGCCATCATGACCTGTAAATAGAACACATAAACATAATTAACAATATGAAAGTGTAAATAGATATAGAAAACTAAACTAAAATATACATACCACCAGTAGGGAGACGAGTGCCGCCGCGACGAAAAAGACTAGGAGTGCCATCTGCAATAAGTAAATAATCGAATGAAAAAAACATGAATTCACGTAATTGCTTTTATGAGGTCAAACTTAATTCACGTAATTGGAAGTGTTTTTACTATACAACAATATTTAACCTAATCATCGTCTTCGTTCTCATCCTCGGCCTCGTCTTCATCATCATCCTCCTCATCCTCATTCTTATCCTTATCTTCATCGTCGATTTCATCTGTATCCTCATCCCCATCAAATTCTTCTTCTTCTTCTTCTTCTTCTTCTTCTTCTTCTTCTTCTTCTTCTTCTTCTTCTTCTTCTTCTTCTGCCTCAAAATTTGGGACAAGATGCCTCTTTCTCTCCTGGTTGACAACTAAGTCTTGTGTATCAACCTCTTCCTCCCCTCTATTTTCCTTAACAATATCTTCAACATCCATTGTATCTGAGTGTTGTCCCAAGTATTGGGACTTTTCGATCTGGTCCTCTTGGTATGCTGGGTCTCCAACGTTGAATGTATTTCTAGATTTAATCTTGCATACTGCCTACCAGTCAAATCGATCTCTACGACGCCTTGGGTAGCTTGTATAGTAGACTTGAACAGCCTGATTTGCTATCGCAAATGTATCGGACCCTCTATACCTCCTGCAATGATTTATATCGACGAATCCAAATTGTTTATCGATTCTCCAACCGATATTTGGTGTCGTATCGAACTACTCACATTTGAACATCACAATATGCATATCATACGGGCCGGTATATTGTAAATCTACAATATCCCGAAGTACTCCATAATAGTCAAAGTCCGGCTTGTCGTCATAGACGGTGCCTCTTATGCAAACACCGGAATCCTTGGTATTGATGCCGTCATTGATAAATTCGACATTTATAGCATTCTGAGTTGACTTAAACCTGAAGCCATTAACGACATAGCCTGGCCAAGTCTTTATTTGCTTCTTCGGTCCCAGTGCCAGATAAAGAACACTCTCATGAGTGAGTGTTGTTTCAGGCAATAAAACCTGTAAACAAATATTTATAATTTAAATGTTTCAGATTATATATTAATAATCTCAATTATAATCACAGTTACTTACGTATTTACAAAACCATGACGGAAATGTACAATCAACCTCTCTTTGAAGTCCCTCATCGGTAATATCGGGTCTCCTCATTTTGATTTCATCTCTAAATACACTATTAGAGAAAATAAGAATATATAAGTGTAGTCACTTACTTCATCAAATTCGAGATTATAACGAGTGCAAGTGTACTGACTTACTTCTCCAAATCTCTCACTTCTTTTATGTCACAGTTTAACAAGACATATCGGTGGGCGGCATCATACTCGTCGTCTGTCAACCACCGTCTTTTACTAGCCCCAACAGGCTTGCCCCTTACATTGAATATTCCTCCATCCTCAACGTCCTCGTCATTCCTTTGAGGTCTATTTCGATTTGTCTTAACATGAGTATCGAAATAAATGGAGCAGAAGTTTGAAACCTCTTCGATAAGATATGCTTCGCATATCGAAGCCTCTATATGAGCTTTGTTGCCAACTTTCTTCTTTAGATGGTGTAGGTATCTAGAGAGACAAATTATCTTGAGAATTAAGATAGAATTTTAAAATAAATGGAAATTCAGCTTAAATTATATCGATATTTATGTATCTTTCAAATGGGTACATCCATCAATAATGAACAGATACACAGACACGGGCTTCGTATGCTAGATGAATCGGTAGATGTTCCATGCTGTCGAAGAAGCCAGGAGGAAATATTTTCTCCAACTTGCAAATTGTTAAGGTAATCTTCTCCTCAAGTTCAACCATGTGTTGCACAGTCAACTTAGTTGAACAAATATCCCTAAAAAATATTGATAGTTCGGCCAACGGAACCCATACAGCAGAAGGCAACAACTCTTTCAAAGCAATGGGCAGTAATCTTTCCATAAACACGTGGCAGTCATGACTCTTCATTCCCGTTAGCTTGTGTTCATTGAGGTCAACGCATTTAGACAAATTCGACACATAGCCGTCGAGAAATCTTAAAGTAGATACCCACTTGCAGATTATTAATCTATCTTCCTTGCTCAATATGTATTGTGCTATCGGCTTACTTAATTGTCCAGCAGCTCCCCTTTGTATCAAGTTCAGATAAGGACGCTTGCATATCTCGGCAATGTCTTGTCTTGCTTTTGGATTGTCCTTCGTCTTTCCTTTAATGTCCATGACGGTATTGAAGACATTATCGAACACATTTTTTTCGATATGCATAACATCAAGATTATTCCTTATAAGATTATCTTTCCAATAAGGCAAGTCCCAGAAGATACTCCGTTTGGTCCAGTTATGGGTTTGTCCGAACTCATCGACACGATTGTTCGATGGATCTTCCATTACAGTGGGAAAATCCTTTACATCTTCCCAAATATCGTATCCCGACTGCCTGGCAGGCAGATGAGAAAATTCTTGTTTTCCAGCTCTGAATGCGTCCTTGTTCTTTCTCCAAGGATGACTCGCGGGCAAAAATTGACGATGACAATCAAAGAAAGAAGTTTTTCCTCCATGCTTAAGGCGGAATGCCTTACTATTTTGTATGCATATCGGACAAGACAGGGTGCCGTGAGTACTCCATCCCGACAGCATACCGTATGCGGGAAAATCATTGATTGTCCACATCAGTGAAGCTCTCATCTGAAAGTTTTGTTTCCTGGAAATATCATACGTCGTGACGCCGATCTCCCACAGCTGTTTTAGCTCATCCACCAACGGCTGTAAATATATATCGATATTCTTCGTCGAATTTTTGGGACCCGGTATGATAGCTATCAAGAACATATAAGGAGTCTTCATACACATCCATGGTGGCAGATTGTAAGGGGTCAGAATGACCGGCCAGCAAGAGTATTGAGATTCCGACTGCCCGAAAGGGGCGAATCCATCAGAACATAGCACCATGCGTACATTTATGGGCTCTGCAGCAAAATCTGGATGGCAAAAATCGAAATATTTCCACGCCTCTCCATCCGAAGGATGTGACAATTCTCCATCGTCCTTTGTGCGTTCTTTGTTGTGCCACGTCATGTGTTCTGCTGTATTCTGAGACATATACATCCTCTGCAAGCGCTTCGTGATCGACAAGTAATGCATATACTTGTAAGGACGTCGTTTTCTAGTTGACTTTCCTTTTTCCCTGACTTCCTTGTAACGATCCGCATTACAGAAGTGGCAACTTTCTACATCCTCGTTCTCCTTGTAGTACAACATGCATCCGTTGCGACAACAATCTATCTTGTCGTACCCCAGTCCCAGTTGTCGGACCATCATCTTCGACTTGTAGAAGTTTTTTGGAAGCTCTTTTGATTCCTTCGGTAACACCTCCTTCATTAGTTGTGTAATCCGATCATAGCAAGTTTGTGGCAAGTTAAAATCGGACTTTATGTTCAACAACCGCATCGTCACTGACAGTACGGAATATGGATCACAACCAGGATATAAAGAAGTTTCAGCATCCTGAAACATATCATAGAACTCCTTCGCCTCGGGATTAGGATCCTCCGGATCAAAATTAGGCCCTGCCGCATCGTACACCATATCTCGTGCAAGGTTCTGCACGTCTCCATAATCAACGGAGCATTCGTCGTCATCGACGACAAAATCCGCTGCAACATTATCATCAAAAGCATAAGTAGCAGCATTCGCAACCTGTCTTTCGGCATATAGTTCACCTTGCGATGACCACAGGCCGTAATCACGTACGAAACCCTTACGGGTCAAATGATCTCTTACACTCTCCACTTCTTCGTAACGTCTATTACGACAATTATGAGATGGACACTTGATTTTGTTACCGTCCATAAACTGAGCTTTGCTCATGGCATACTTAAGAAACACTTCCACGCCTGCCTGAAAATTGTCACTCACACCTATTCTGCTCTCGTGTTGTCGTTTGTACATCCATGTACGATCAACGAAATAACGATCCATCACAGATTAGATGTAAAAATCTGTATAGTAAGACAAACTAAACAGAATTAGTATATAATCATGTAACTGGTGGATTCGCTAGTATTCTAGCTCTTGAAGAGAAAAATATAAATACAGTTGTTACTAATAGTGCGATACCGATACCGATACCGATAGTGCGATACCGATACCGATAGTTCGATACCGATAGTTCGATACCGATAGTTCGATACCGATAGTGCGATACCAATACCGATAGTGCGATACCGATACCGATACCGATAGTTCGATACCGATAGCATGGTTTAAAGTATCGGCCGATACCGATCCGATACGGCCGATACCGATACGGTTTGGCATGTTCCGATACGATACCGACCGATACCAAATATTGCCCGATACCGACTATGGGGGTCTTTGTTCCGGTCAATTCGGTAAAAGCAATCGGTAAGGGTGACTACTATTTCATATAATATCAAAACTACTAAGAAATAACGCTAAAATACTTAAAATTATGCCTAAATATATAAAATATATGTTTTTAAATGTAAATAATTTATTAATAATTATTTGTTTTCCGATACCAAAGTCCGATACTCCGATACGATACCGTCGATACTACCGATATCGCCGATACCAATACTCATAGGAATAGTCCGAAACTGATTTCGATACCGATTGTGAGCCTTGACCGATAGTGCGATACTGATACCGATACCGATAGTGCGATACCGATACCAAACTGAATCAATTACCGATACCTAGAGTCAAATTCTAGGATATGGGAGCTATATCCTAAATATCTAGTCTAAAATTAACTTGGTTAGGATACTAGAGTGTCATTATCTAGCAAGCACTACCTTAGTCTAGTCACACTAGCATTAATTACCTATAATTCCTACCATGTCTACAATCAAACATTACATCCCAAGCTACTAGAGTGTCCTTATTATCTAGCAAGCACTACCTTAGTCTAGTCACACTAGCATTAATTACCAATAATTCCTATCATGTCTACAATCAAACATTACACCCCAAGCCGTCCTGCATGCTAATTATAATAGGCACATATATATGTATATCACAGTTAGATTTATAGACCTTGAACCCAAACACACTTATGCAGATGAAGAACTCGCACTGTCCTTGACACAGTGAACATATACACCATGAACCCAAACTCCATATTCACATTTACTAATCCAAACACCACCAAATTAATGGATAACACCCAATATGGATAACACATTATTTAGCCAATATAAACTTAGATGAATTTGATAAGCAAAGCCCCCCGCCGCCCCCGACCAAAGCCCGCCGCCCCAAGCCCGCCGCCCAGCCCCCGCCGCCCCCGACCAAAGCCCGCCGCCCCAAGCCCCAAGCCCGCCGCCCAGTCCCCTACGCCACCGCCCCGAGCCCGCCGTCCAGCCCCCGACGCCCCCGCCCCAAGCCCGCCGCCCAGGCCCCGACGCCTCCGCCCCAAGCCAGCCGCCCAGCCCCCGACGCCCCCGCCCCAAGCCGGCCGTCCAGGCCCCGACGCCCCCGCCCCAAGCCGGCCGCCCAGCCCCCGACGCCCCCGCCCCAAGCCGGCCGCCCAGGCCCCGACGCCTCCGCCCCAAGCCAGCCGCCCAGCCCCCGACGCCCCCGCCCCAAGACCGAATGTCCCCAAGCCTGCCGCCCCCGCTGCCCCTACGTCGACACCACGACACAGAGAGAGAAAGAGAGAGAGAGAAAGAGAGAGAGAGAGAGAGAGAGGGGATTACCTTCGGGAGAGAGAGAGGAGAGGACGCCGTCGCCGTTCACCGAAGCCGCGCGAGAGAGAGAGAGACAGAGAGAGAGAGAGAGAGAGGAGAGAGATTAAATTTGGGGAGAATGCCAAAAGTTCCCCCCGCCTTTTTATTTAAGTCTGGAACGTAAATTTAGCGACGGATTAGCGACTGCTAATAATCCGTCGCCAGGTAGTCACTAATATTGATTATCTGACTGAATATCCGTCGCTAAGTCGTCGAAAATATGTTCCGCCAATTTTCTACACAATTTCTGCCAAATAATCGACTGTGTAGCGACGACGGAAACTCTGTCGCTACAACACCGACACGTTAGCGACGGATGTGCGACCTTTCCTCCCTCTAAAATTAAAATAAAAATAACAAAGGATTGTAGTCGGTAAACAGTCGCTGAGCGGCCACGAAACCGTCGCTAATATCGACGGAATAAGTCCGTCGCTAATAATGCGTCGCTAATTGAGTGTATTTTGGTAGTGGTCTATCTCCTCTTCATACTACATTTTCCAATGTGGGACTAAGTCCCTTATTAGTTCTCAACATTCCCCCTTAAGATGGGCGATAGATATTAATCATTCCCATCTTGTTACATAGCTTTGACAGACTTAATAAACTAAGACCCTTAGTCAGACAGTTTGCCACTTGTTCTTCTGAGCGAACATGATCAATCTTTATTATCCCTTGTTCCAACTTCTCTTTGATGAAGAATTGATCAATCTCGATATGCTTCATTCTGTCGTACTGAACTGGATTGTTAGCTATACTTATTGCAGCTTGACTATCGCTCAGAAGACGTAACGGTGCTTCCTTGTCCAGCTTCAACTCTGTCAGCAACGCTTTCACCCACAGTAACTCCGACACTCCTAAAGCCATTGCTCTGTATTCTGCTTTAGTTGTAGACCGTGCTACCACTGACCGTTTCTTGCTTCTCCATGAGACCAAGTTTTCTTCTACAAAGACATAATATCCCGTAGTAGACCTTATATCGTCTAGGCAGCTCGCCCAGTCTGTATCGCAGTATCCCTCAACTTCTATACATCCATTCTTCTTGAACTATAGCCCTTTCTCCAACGTCCCTTTCAGATATCTCAAGATCTGAAATACTGCATCCATATGACCCATTCTTGGATCATGCATGTAGCAACTTACTACACTCACCGCAAATAAGATATCAGGGCGAGTGTGCCCCAGATAAATCAATCTTCCTACAAGTCATTGATATCTTTTACGATCAAATGGCTCTCCTGCTTCTGCTCCCAACTTGCACTTCTGGTCAATTGGAGTGACTGCTGCTTTGTATCCCAGCATCCCTGTCTCCTTCAGCAGATCTAGTATATATTTTTTTATGAGAGAACAATTTCTTGTTCGCCATCACACACCTCGATACCTAGAAAGTACCTCATCGCTCCTAAATCCTTCACCTCAAACTCCTTTGTGAGTTTTGACTTCAGATTAGCGATCTCGACTTCATCATTACCTGTGATTACTATATCATCCACGTATATAGCAAGTATAGTGATGTGGCCTCTTGCATGCTAAAGAAAGACCGTATGATCTGCATTTGCTTGATGGTATCCCATACCTATAACAACCTTTCTGAATCTGTCAAACCAGGCTCGCGGAGATTGCTTGAGTCTATATAGCGACTTCTTTAGTTTGCACACTTTTCCATACGATATCCTTTCGTCTAATTCTGTAGCATAGCACCCTGGCGGGAGTTCCATGTATACTTCTTCTTGTAGGTCTCCATGGTGAAAGGCATTCTTCACATCTAACTGGTATAGCTTTCACCCATAGTTTGCTGCAATAGAGACCAGAGTTCTTACGGTGCTCATTTTTACTACTAGAGCAAACGTCTCATCATAGTCGATGCCATATGATTGTGTGTATCCTTTTGCAACCAGCCTTGCCTTATATCGTTCCACTTTTCCTTCTAACGTCTCCTTTACTATGTACACCCATTTGCATCCCACTGTTTTCTTCCCTTTGGGTAATGGAACCAGCTCCCACGTCCTATTTTTTTCCAGTGCCCCAAGTTCTTCCATCATTGTAGCTTTCCACCTTGGATCTTTCTTTGCTTCCTGCCAATATTTGGGCAATAAAGTAGAGTCTAATGATGCAATGAAGGCTCGATAATTCGAAGAAATGTTAGAATAAGACAGCTAGTTGGCAAAATCATGTTCATAATCATCAAAATGACTAGGAGGCTTACCCGTATTGATGCGAGAAGATCTCCTTAAGGGAGCAATAGATGGTGGAGAGATCATACCATCAGAGTCAGAGAGATCCGCATCAGAATCAGATTGATTCAGTACGGGGGCAACATCTTCAAGAGTTGGAGTAGGAGTAGACGAGGGACTTGGTACAGTAGGCACAGGGCACGGTACAGGCACAATACTGGACTTCTGTTGTCTCCTTCTGTAGACATGGAGCTCCTTTTCTATTGTCTGCTGCTCCCCCTGTTTAACATATGTATCTTCTTCATCTTCTGTATCGGAGTCACTGCTTTCTCCCCCTTTCGTCCAGTTTTCCACGACCGGGCATGAGACCGATCCGACCACCATAGATAGGCTTATTTTCTCCCCCTCACATCTAACACCCTTTGTGTTAGGTGTGTCACCAAACGTTGAACCGTCATTCGAACCATAATATAGTTCCAGTTCTCTGAATGTAACGTCCATGCTTATAAACATCTTCCGCTCAACTGGGCTCCAACATGCGTATCCCTTCCGAGTTGCCGTGTACCCGACAAAGACACATTTAACCGCTCTAGGATCTAGTTTCCCAACTAATGGCCTATTATCTTGGACAAAACATACACACCTAAATACTTTCGATGGAACAGTGTACGTGGTTGCACCAGTAAGCATCTCCAACGTTGTCTTCCAGTCCAATACTTGAGATGGCATTCTATTGATGAGATAAGAGGCCGTTAACACCACCTGCCCCCATAAGTTTTTCGGGACATTCATAGCCAACATCATCGTTTGTGCGACCTCCAGCAGGTGTCTGTTCTTTCGTTCGGCCACACCATTTTGTGCCGGTGTATAGGCACATGAAGTTTGGTATAGTATTCCATGAGTGGATAAATACTCAGCAACCTTCTTATTTGTATACTCCGTCCCATTGTCAGACCGTAAGCACTTAATTTTAGTGCCATATTGTATTTCTACTCGGCGATGAAAGTCTCAAAACGCCTCAAAGACGTCACTTTTATTCGTCATAAGGTAGACCCATGTCATGCGAGTATAACAATCAATAAAAGTGACAAACCATCGAAAACCGTTAATACCGGTTGTAGGATAAGGGCCCCATACGTCCGAATGTATCATATCAAATGCAACTGAACTTCTACTTCCTGAACTCAAATACGTGCTTCTGGTATGTTTACCCAACTCACATGCATTACAAAATAACTTCTCTTTATTAGCCCTTTGGTATAAGGATGGTACATTCGACTAATAATTTTAAAAGAAGAATGACCGATACGCTGGTGGTGGAGTAGCAATTCATCTTCTACACTATGCCGTGAATCTTTCGGTAGTGTGTCTGCTACCAGAGATACCAATGCTTTATCCAGTCCAGTCCTGTCCAAGTACCACAGCCCCTTATGCCATGTGCCAGTCCCTAGTCGTCGTCCTGTCCCCTTCTCCTGAAAAGTTACCGTAGGAATGTCAAAGAAAACAGTACAGTTAAGATCAAGAATAATGGCACTAACATAAAAAAGATTGACAAGAAAAGACAGAGCATGTAAGACATTGGTGAGAGTGAGAGAAGGGGTACATGCGACAGTGCTTGACCCATGACAGGGCTGGAGTTACCATCAGCAGTCTGAATGCTCTCCAGCGTCGGTAGGTGAATATAGTCCTGGAACTCACCGCGGGACCCTATGATATGGCGAGATGCACCAGAGTCCATAATCCAACCTAGTTGGTGGACAGATACTGCAAGAGCACGCGCAGGAATACCTGTGCTGGTTTGGGCAAAGCAAGTGATGTGATCCCCCGAGGTAGATGACGCCCAATGACTGCTGTCCGAACCCAGCTTCGTGCTGCATAACCTCGCAAGGAACTCCTTCTCAAGAGGGGTTAACTCAGCCAGGTGATTTTCTTCCCCTTCCTTCGCCAGATTAGCTTTGTGTCCTCCAGAATAATTTTCCCTTCTACCAGCATAACTGCCTCTACCACCTCGACGTCCTCCGCGGCCCCATCCACGATCACTTGTCACTACCACATTTCTAGCTTGAGGGTATTTTGGTCATTTTTAAAATTTTGGGAATTATTTGGAATTATTGGTATTAATTATAATTATTAGAATTTTTAGTGATTTTTAGTATAATTGATTTGGTGCTATTATTGACTTTGACTCAGGGTGACTTAGGAGACTGTCCTAGAAGCTAACCTAGGTCATGACTACTTGGTTAGATTATGAAGCCCTAGGTTAATTTAAGTTAACCATATCCTAGTCATTAGAATCAATTTGGGAATGGGAATATTGAATAGAGAATGGATTCATGGCTTATGACTTTACAAGTCATGATTAATGACTTAAGCCCATAGAGGCCCAAAACCCAACACCATGTAAACCCTAACCCTAGTCCAACATCCCCATGGCCGGCCAACCCTATTCTCCCCATCTATTTAATGCCTCCTCAAAGTTAGGGCTAGCCTCCTTTAGAAAGTTCTCAAGTTGGAAAGAGAGATATGCTCCATCTTTAGAAATTCCTAGAAAATCCAATTTAATTCCTTTTCCATCCAAACCAATTGCAATAGGTTCTAAATTCCTTCTACTTGCTGTTTGTGTTGAGAAATTTTAGAGTGTGGACAATTTGAAAGAGTTTTGGTAGCTTGAGGATCCACTCACATTGGGGCTTTTTGAGCCATTGCAAACCCTAGGTAAATTTCGAATCCCTTCCATAAATTGTTGTTATTATTGCATAAATATGAATCCCTAGGTCTACCCTAACTGTCGGTATATCTATCCCTAGGTTTCGTGTCCAATACGAGTCCGTATTGGACACGTATCAGTGGATACGTGTAGGTGTTCGATGAAATGCCACAGTTGGCATTTCATCACTGTTTTAGGAATTGGTTTGAATAGGAAGTTAGTTTTTAACCTCGCTTAAGGGATTCCAGTATCCTGAGGTGTTATCAGTGTCGTGTCGGGTCGCGGTGGATACGGGAACACGCGGGGTGCCACGTGCGTACGAGCAGTGTTGCTTTCCCTGCTGATCGGGGTCGATTGTGCACAACACACGCCACGTGGACACGTGATATTGGACACACGAGTTGGGGCAACTACTGACACGAGGTTCCCAGAGTTATACGACCTCTCGTGTCGTGTCAAAAACGGTATCGTGCGTGCACGGGGTGTGCACTGTGCGTGTACAGCCTATTGTTTTGATTTACTATTTTAATTTAGATTTTAATGATTTAAATTGTGATTTAAATTATTAAATAGATCCTAACATGATTAATGATATATGATAGATTGAGTTTACATATTAGTTTAGGTTGTTTGCTGTGGAATAGGGATTTGAATGTGAAGTTGGTGTATCGGCTGATACTTAGACTGATACCTTATTTTTAGTTTCCCTAAACTGTTAATTCCTATGTTAATCTATTTTAGATTGTTGTTTCTGTTTCTTTAATGTTTCTCACATAATTGTTAGCCATGATAGATTGATTCACTTATTCGAATTAGACTTTATGATTGAAATGGAAAATCTGATTTGAGTTTGGGGTTCATGTCTTAACTGATACTTATGTTCAGTTTCTCATGTTCCTCATGTTCATCCTAATTAATCTGCCTTAAATTGATTGTTTCAATTACCAATGTTTCCCACATACTGTTTGTTCATGTTAGCTTAATATTACATTACAATTCAAATAGACTTTATGTTTGAGAATGGGATATTAGATTTTGTGTTGAATTTGAATGTGGGAAAAACTAAGAATTGGTTTCCTTCCTAATGAAAACTGAATTGAATGATTTCTAGTTCTTAATAGCTGAGTTGTTCTTCCCATTTTACTGTATTTGAATGTTTCATTTCATTCCCAGTTTTCCTTTGTTTCACACAGTAATAATGATTCCCTGTTTTCCTTTTAACACTTGACTGTTACTCCTATATCCATGTTATTCACTGTCATTCCCTGTTTTTCCTATTGCCCACATACATTGTTAACTCACTGTTTTCTAATTTTCTGTACACACACTGTTCTCATATGTACACTGTTTACTGATTTCTATTCCTATTACCTATGACTGATTTCCTATAGACACTGCTACACAATGTATACTTCACTGATTTTAGGATATTACTATCACTCTCACACCCTCATGCCATGTCTCACTAACACACACACACATTGACACCCTCAAGTGACACGCACTCTTGCACTCTCATGACACACATACACAGACTTAAACACATGAACACATATGCCTTTCCCTATTCTTGTATGTGTGGTATACATATAGTAGCCTACATGTTAAGGTGTGTTTCTATAATAGATTATATAAATATATGTATATGTGTATTATATTAGATATATATATATTGTTATGTATATGTGTGTTATGTGTTGGTTTATGCATGGTATTGCCTAATAGCCTATAGCATATAGCCTAGGGCTCTTAGCCTATGGGTGGCTTGAATGCCAGTATAGAGTCTAGATTGGACTTGTATAGCCTTGTTAGACCTAGAATAGACTAGTTAGACTAGTATAGACTTGTTTAACTTAGGTTTGACTTGGTTGACCTAGTTTGACTTCTAGGGTTGACCAGAGTCGACCAAGAGTTGACTTTGGTGTAGATTGACCTAGATTCATGTATAATGCATTGACTTGCATCTTATTATCATTTTAGACTCATAGTGACTTGTACTGTTCTATAGGAGACAAATACCACTCCTCGGACAGTAGATATTCTGCAGATACTCAGGATACAGGCGAGTACATTCTCTGATCATTTCATATCCTGCATTAGGAGTATATTTCCTGCTTTAGATTACTTTACATGATGCTGACACGTTGGAAACACGGATTAGTACTATATGGATCTTGTCGTGCGATGTTATCCCCTTAGCGGATACATCGGGTACTTCGTGTTCGTGTACTTTATCGTGAGCATCGTGTACTCTTTGTATTCGTGACATTCGTGTGCAAAACGTGTGAAATCGTGTATAATCATGTATTCACATGACCTTCATGTACAATAATATAACTTGGCTAGATCCTTGTGTATTGATTGGGGCGGGGGAGTAGAAGTGGTTATGCAATCAATCCAGTAGATTACTCGTGTACAAACCACTTTAGATTACTCGTGTACAACATCGTGCCGTTTACATAACCATCTTGTGCTCTGAATCACTAGTCACTGTTAGTTCTCTATATACTGTAGCTATTTATTAACAGTCTTCCTTTTTATCATGTTATTTCTTTTAGTTTCCGGTATCTTACTCCCTAGCATGATTATATATATCATGACCTGCTATGATTTGTTGAGATGTATTGTGCTCGCTCCTGTCCTGACTGGACCTGTTGAAAATATTACAGAGGACGAGGCTGAGGCGTTCTGCCCTACTTACTACGGTGCTACCCTAGATGAGTGCTGTGACTTGGACCAGCAGCAGGATCCACTAGCAGTTGACGACACTCCCTTAGATTAGGATATCTTTACTTTTCATGGATTACTGTATATGGATTCTGAGATGCTTTGGATATGTACTTATTTAGACACTTAGAATTCTGGATTGTATTTCTGTGTTTTCATTCTGGATATTTATCTATCTATCTATCTTTATCCTGTACTACCTTAGTTGTGATTGAGACTGTATCTGCTATGTCACCTCCATTCGGAGAGTATATACTGTACAGGTACCTTTATATTGTTAGATGTTGACCTAGGACAGTGTTCTATTGCCGACACTGCGGCGTAGGCTGGACGTACCCACGTCTTGTGCCTTTACTCTAGGGTGCGGGTCGTGACATCACTCGACTGACTTTGCAGGGGTTTTGGACAAAATCTGATGTAATATCCTGAGTCACCACAGTTGTGGCAAATACCGGCCACAGAGGGAGGCTGATTGAAGGCGGCAAGGGCAGACTTTTCAACATCGGCTTGCTCTCCCTGGAAATAGCCCTTGTTGGACATCAACTTCAATCGAGCCTCTTCTTGTGCCATGGCAGCTATGGCTTCTTCTAAGGTTAGAAGCATGGGCTATGCAAGGAGTACATTCTATGCTCAAACACAGGGTTAAGACCCTTCAAGAACTTTTTCGTCCATTGTCGCAAAATATAATCCAAGAACTTTTGGAAATATTTCACAAATACTGGTTCGACTTGTGCATCTTCCTTCCCAAGAGGATCATAGTGATCCAGGTCAGACCAGTACTTCTTCAACAGTGCTGCATACTCAGAGATGGTACGGTCGTCCTGGGCTACCCTATCAAGTTCATCCTGCAGTTGGAAGACCCTCATTAGATTGCCTGAGCCTGAGTACATATCCTTTAAAGTTCGACATATATCAGCAGCAGCCTCCATCGCCTCTACATTACCCGACACCTGGTCGGTCAAGGAGGCTGTCAACCATCCAGCCACAACATTGTTGATAATTTCCCAAGAAGCAAACTCCATTTAGGAGGGATCATCTGGTGCCTTGGTTTGGCCATTGACGTAGCCAACCAAGCCTCGTCCTTTCAGCGTCCGCATTACCTGCCGTGACCATTTCAAGTAGTTGGACGTTCCTTCCAACTTTGTCTCCAGCTTGTCCAGCTTCTCCATTTTGTAGGGTGACGAAACCACATCAGTATGGATCACACGTGGGGTTGCCTCGGTTAATTTCTTTGATAAAATATCATTAACCAAGGCCTTCATCTCTTCTGCTGTCATTTTACCACTGATCGAATTCGTGGCATCTTTAACTGTGATTCGTCGTCGTCGTCGTCTTCGTCGGCTTCGTCGTCTTTATGTAAAGTCTTCAACAGAGACCTTACGAATGCGCTGTTAATGTGGCAACACCGGTGCGCGCATGTAGATCCTAATTTGCAGATCGGGAACGGAAAATAAATAATGCATTTGTAATTTCGGAGGGCGTAATCTAGGAACAGATGGTGCAAATAAAGCATTTGACGTCCATCCGTCTTCGAATAACCGCCCACATAATATCTCTCTCAAATTAGGATTTTTTTTTTGTTTTTTTTGTTTTGATAAAAAGGGGGGTCGGCAGCAGTTGAGGTCGGAAGAGGGAGGGCGTCGGGTGGGGGGTAGCAGCAGGGAGGGTTCGTCGACGGCAGCAGGGGGGCTTCGGGGGGGACAGGGGGGGCATCGGGGCATCGGGGGCAGCAGGGAGGGTCGTCGGTGTAGAAGCATGGAATTTCAGGACCAGAAATCCTATGCGCCTAAACATTACATGCGCCAGGAAGCTCAGATGTAGTGCTTGGCACAGCAAATAGTAAAAGCATAGACATTAAAAGAAGATTTTTATTTTTAATAAAAGTCTATTACATGTCTAAAAAAGGCTGTACAAAGGAGAACTTCTACAAAAAGAAAAGACCCTAAGTCTACAGCCAGGCGCAGCAACCACCATGCGCTCTCAAACAGACGCATCTCGCCATGTGCTCTCAGTCAAGCGCATCTCTTCGGCGTCTCAGACGGGCGCATCTCTTCAGTGTCTCAGCTAGGCGCATCCCTTCAGCAGCTCAGTCATGTGCATCCTCAGTTATGTGCATCCCTTCAGCAGCTCTGTTATGTGCCACCCTTCAGCGTCTCAGTCAGGCGCATCTCTTCGGCATCTCAGTCGGGCGCATCTCTTCAAGAGTAACATCATGAAGTCTCAGCATATGCGCCACTTCGACCCGATCAAATGCTTCGACTAATAAAGCATTTATTGAGCAGAACGAGGGTGGGCAATCAACTCCCTAGCTGGAGGAAGAGCTCTCCAAAGGAAGAGGAGAGCACCGCAATCGACCTGCGACAAAAGGAGGCTTTCAACACAACCAGAATGGGCAACACCCACTCTAGCAGGAGGAGGAGCTCTCCCAAAGCCCAAGGAAGATGATCGGAGCACCGCAATTCCGATCTGCGGCTCTTCCAGCATAATGGAGATGGGGCTCGAGCATCCCGATCTTTGAATGCAACAGGCACCTTCCACCTGCCTCAGAAGCCCTCGACTCCGACTTTTGGATGTAACAGTCACCTTCAAGTGCATCAATGAAGACAATACGTCGCATCTTCAGCCTCGGGAGCATCTCGTCAACAGAATGTGCTCGAACAAACAAATTCATTTAGGGAGGACGTGAGAGAACGAGAAGCAAACTCTCTCCTTGCTACTATTTATAGGCCTGGCAAATCAAACCAATGCGCCAAGTGGAACGCAGATGAAGACGTGTCATGCAAACGGATGCGCCGGTCAGACCGCGCATCACACTGACGCGCCCATCAGCACCAAGCGCCTTATAAGTATGCGTCCATGCGTCTCCATGCGCCTAGTGGCACGCAGATCGATGCGCCCACTCAACAGCCCATCACCCGTCAAAGAACATTAAATGCTGAAGTCTGACACGACAGCGGCCAGTCCCCGAGGACTGAACAGTTGACAACTTTTTCAGAAGAAAAAGCGTCGCCGACGTCAGCATCATCATTACTTTCCTCCGGCGGTTACAAGCCACGTGGCCGCCCAACCATTTTGCATGCGCCTCCGCAGCCATGCGCCCAAATCTCTGCATGCGCCTCAAAAGCCATGCACCTCAGACTTTTCTCTGATCCCTAAAGACAGAAGTCAAAGTCACTACTGAAGCCTCGCATGCGCCTCAAAAGCCGTGCACCCAGACTGGTTTATGACTTCTAAAGGTTACAAGCCAAAGTCTCCTCATGCGCCCAATCCTAGGCGCATCCTATCATATCGCTCTCCACCAAATCCGAGATCTTTTGAGCCATGGACCTACGACACGTGTCCTTTGACTCGATTCGGCCTTTGAAAGGGTGCTAGTCACCCAAGATCTCAGCAACTGAAAGATCCTCTCCATTGCTACGTGTCAGCTCGACTGCAGCTCACAAAGGCAACAGAAAGAGTTCAACTCCTCAATAAGAGCACATCGTCCATGCACCTCCATCAGCAATCACCACGTAGTATCCCCATAAACCGGCACATCCTACATATGCGCGCATGAGCAGCCAGCCTACAAGCTATAAATAGAGGGATCAATTCCTTCTTCTACACACGACGACGAACCTACGAACACACACACACACAGAGGCAGATACAGACACTCAACGTCTCCTTCCTCTCCGCAAGCTCCAGCACCCAGAGCAACTCAGACCTTCAGAGAACCGATAACCGTCGTCAGATCGTCAACGGAGTCAACGTATTACCACTCGCTCCATCGGCACAAGGGACCCAGATAAACAAAAGTGTACTCCTAGGACTACATCTAAGTCCTATATTGTAACACTATTCTGTTTGTAATTGAAATTGCAATCAAAAGATTTTAATGGCAAACAAGCTGTCGACTCTGCTGGGGACCTCTTTCTCCTCCACCGAGAAAGCTGTGTCGCAATTCGACGACATGAAGGTAGGCTCCTCCCACAAGACGTTGGTTGTACGCCTCAATCAACAGGCGTATGAGGAGTTCATCTCTGAAGGCAGTGCAAGTCCTTCGAAGCGGCTGCCAAAGCCGAAGAAGACTCGCCAAGTCTGGGTACGCAAGGTCGAGGCCCCTGGCACCACCACTAAAGGGGATGCACCGATGCAGTCCACCCTTCTCGCTGACGACCTCAGCAGCCAGGATGCGCCCTCCGGTGCAGCGCATCTCTCAGGAAAGCGTGGTGCTGACCACATTCCCCAGCCATTTCCTTCTCAGACAAGGAAGATGCACCGACGGAGCGAGGACGCAGCTAATACCCTGCGCATCACCTCTGATGCACCACAGAAGGCCTCTTTCTTTGACAGACTCACTCGCTGTCGTGGCGAGGAGAATTTGGAATCTGAGTACTATACACCCCAGCGGGCTGGTACGAAGAGGTCCAAGGCAGCACGGGCTATGCGCTTCAAACGTGCTATGTCGGCAGCAAACCCGAAGCATGCGCTCATAATCATGCACGCTGCTGATGGTAAGATGTATAAGGTCGACTCGGGTGCTTCTGCGCCAGAAATGAGCCGACCTTCAAAGTCCTTGTCTCACTTGGGCGCATATGCTGCGTTCGCAACCAAGTCGAGCAAGGCAAACCCTGTGGTCTTGAACTCCCGTGCCTCCATTGGTTGTGCGTCTGAGGTTCGTTCAAGTTACTTTAAATGTTGTTCCCCCACTACTGATCTGAGCGCATGTTTTGCGTTAGATCAGGGGGCGCAGCATTCACTTGACCACCCCGGTGCTTGGCCTTGCCATGCGCCTGATGGGGGTGCGAAGGTGGCACTCTCCTCCAATGATCTGCGTAACGTGATCACTCACAAACGACGATTAGGAGAGTCAACTGATAAGCATAATACGCCCCTCACAGGGCACACCTGTGCTGTAGTCACCATCAACTACTGTTGCAAGACAGCGGTTCCACCAAGGCAGTCGGTATTCCAGTGGTTGCAATCATCAACACCTCTCCAACATCACCTCGGGAAGAAGGTGTCAGCTGAAATGGAGCCAGAACTACAGGTTGCTTCTTGCAACGTAGTCTCCAACTCCTCGTCCATCCGAAAGGCGACTGACAACTCCTTGTCCTCGTCCAAGATCCAGCCGAGGAAAACCAAGACAATTGTCCCGTCATCTGGAGTGTTTGAAGGCACTCGGGGGAGAAAGAAGATCCTGGAGGAAGTTGGGGGTAGTCAAGCCCTTGTTGATACTCCTTCTGAAGGCGAAGATATCCTCCAGAGCATAGCTGGGGTGAATCTTCATCCTGGAGACGAAGTCAGCCTCCCGGGCGTAGCCGGGGGTAGTCTAGGCCCTGTGAATCTGTGCCTCGAAGATGAAGAAGTCCTCCAAGACAGAACTGGAGGTAGTCAGGTCCTTGCTGATACTTCTTCCGAAGACGAGGGTGTCCTCCAGAACGTAGCTGGGGGTAGCCAAGACGAAGCTCCAGGGGAAGTTTCTCTTATACAAGAGAGCGAGGCCGAAAGTGAAGCCTCAACCGATCTATCTACCTCCAATCGCGTCATGACGGTGTATAAGACTGGAGCGGGTGATACCGAGTCAGATGCGCCGTCGGCAGACCTTGTCCAGCGCATGGATACCTTGGAGGGAGGACTCAAAACCCTCTCTGCCTCCATGCAAACACTGACTCAAGCAGTATTTGAGATACGGTCAGCTTTGGCCAGGGCACCGGCTACTGGTCCTGACCCAGGGGCCAATAGAGAATCAAGTGTACCCCTTCAATGGGTATCCTTGGATACAGATCACCGTGAGGCACCTCGGACGTTGGAGCCATAAAATGCTCAAATCCAGGCTGTACCACCTTCCCCGACTCCCAGCTCCACGGAAGAGTGGTTGAGATGATCAGGGACTTGCGCGAGCGCTTTGAGTCCAAGAACAGATAAGAGGAGCGCCAGAAGATGGGGATCCCACAACCATACCCCTTCGAATGGAACAAAGTGGTTTATCCTCCTAAATATAAACCACAAAAATTGACGCCATACGACGGGAAGGACTCTCCGCGCCGCTATCTGACGTACTTCCAGTCCCAAACGGGACATCTCCCGAAGGAAGACGCGCTACTCATCAGCATATTTGTCGGGGCGTTAAACGGAGTAGCTTACAACTGGTACTGCAGTCTTCCCGACAACTCCATATCTTCCTTCGACGACTTGATGCGTCTCATCCTCGATCGTTTCTACGACAGAGGGAAGGACATGACAATGGCGTCCCTCATAGAGGTACGTCAGAAGGAGAAGAAGACAGTTCGAGCATTCATCGAACGTTTCCGACAAGCCTGTTTTAGACTACCCCCAGGTATGCCAGAACATGCACTTCTCTCCTCCTGCAGCATGAACATGTTGCCTGCAATCAAACTTTGGCTCAACTCCATGCCTCCTTCCGACTGGAGTTCCTTGATCATCGAGGCCGAAGCAGCTGAAAAGAAGGCGTCCAATGCTCGTCTTCTGGGAGTCAATTTTCCTGCCTTTGAGGACAAAGGAAAATAGCCCACAGCCAACAACCCTGAATGAGAGACGAAGAGGAAACATGCATTGACTGTCAATGCCTCCAAAAGTGCATCAGCACCTACTCAGAAGCCTCCACTTGCACCAAGGCCAAAGGAGGTTTATTCTTTAAAAAATGAAGACACCCTGCAACTCTTCGAGATATTGAAGCAAGGTGACAAGATTAAGTTGTCGGACCCGAAGCATCCCGACGAGGTTGAGAAAGTGGACCATCCGAGGTATTGTCGCTACCATCGGTTTGTCGAACATCCAACTAAGGGCTGCTACGTCCTCAAGAACTACATCCAGTGCATGATCAATGCGGATGTTGTCTCAGTCGACTACGAGGAGAAAACGGTCTCGGCCAACCTGTTGTCACTCCAATTTGGCACCTTAACGCCAACCACAACGCAAGATGGCGTCGTCCCCATCCCAAAGGAGACAATAGAGGTGGTTAACTTACCACCTACTCGTGACAACGTGAGTGGACTCATCCAACTCACCACATCTCGAGGAGAGGTCTTATGGGTTCACCCCGATCTCGTCTCCGAGGTTACTCAAACGGAGGTACGCTCTGCCTCAAAAACAAAGGGCAGAAAGATCAAGTATTGTCGCATGGTCTCTTCCTCCGCGGAAGAGGCACTTCCTGTACAGACGCGTTCACATCAGAACGCCCAACCTAACAAAGCTGCCGACGAGGTGGTACCTCCTTACACCGTTCCTGCTGCCCAGGAAGAGGGCCCATCCAGGCCTCCAGCAGCCAATAAACAGAAGCATGTAGAGGCCCGTTTCGACAAGTCTTTGCGAAAGGAGAATGCTTCGGGGCTAGCCAAGCCCCACAACTTCGACATACTGGCACAACTTGCCAGTACTCCTACCCGTCTATCCCTGTTCGAGCTTCTTCGTCTTTCCAAAGAAACTCGTGAAGCTCTTTGTGAAGCCCTGAAGGATGCTAAATCCTTCATCAGTCAGGTCAAGCAGCCTGAGGATACCCCGACCACATGTGCACACTACCATTATGAGGATGAAGTTATCCCCAACATAACTTTCACTCAACAAAACATGCTGCTCAAGCACAACCGACACAATAGGCCACTGTATTATACAGGGTATGTCGGTTCCGTCAAGGTGAAACAGATTCAGATCGATCCAGGGAAGAGTCTCCCTCAGCATCGTTCCAAAGACGCTGCTCTCAACACTGGGGATCCCAATGTACCGTTTGGCGCCTTCCAACACTACAATCAGTGGCTTTAATGCTAGCAAAAGCAAGCCGCTGGGCAAAATACGGCTGAAGTGTCATATCGAAAACCTCCGAACCGAGGTGACTTGCTATGTCGTGGACGCCGACGTCAACTACAACCTTCTACTGGGTCGTCCGTGGCTGCATGAGTACATGGTGGTGCCATCAACACTCTACCAATGTATGAAGTACGTGTCCACCAACGACATCATCAGGACGAAGTTCATGGACATTGACCCTTTCAAAGGGGTCGAAGCCTACTTCACTGATTCTACCGTGTACAAGTCGCCTGACGAAGGGGAAGCCAATGATGCTGACTATGAAGCAGAAACGGCAGCAGAGCCGAATATGGAGCCAGAGATGATTCCCGACGCTCCTTTGAAAATTTGACTCAAAGGGAAACTGCCTCAGATGCTGCCTCCCATGACCATCAAACTACCTGGAAAAGCACCAACTGCTCTAGGTAGAACACCTACTGAAGCTCCCTTGAACATACGGATCAAGGGAAAGCTGCCTCAAACAACGGCTCCCCTTGTGGCAAAACTACAAAGGAAGGCACCAATCACCGAAGGCGCAATTGAGGCACCTCTGAAGGTGCGTCTTAAAGGCAAGCCTCTGCAATCATCTGTCTCATCCAAGCTGCCAGAGAAGGCCCACATAACCCTCTCGATTCCCAAGGTCAAAGCTACGGTGGACTCTCCCGATCCAACCCCAGTACTCACAGATGAAGAGCTAGGCGAATACATATTTGCTGATGTAGATGCACCCTCTCTGGACAATGTAATCCTGTGGGACAAAATCTCATATTTTATCAATAATAGAGTGTCTTTTAACTATTCTAATCTTCCACATTGGAATACCATGTATACATTAGATAACGTTCTACGGTCGTTGCAAACACAAATAATGACCGTCAATCATGTAAATCGGGTAGTCCCGTCCCAAGGGGTCTGTTTCGTAGTCCCACCGCGGAATCGAGACGAAGATTCCATCATCTTCGGCATGGTCGAGCGTCATCAAGACCTCCCGCCACTCGAGCCAGAACCAGATACCGGCAGAATACAAGTCTATCGGTACACGGACAAGGCAAAGTACCTCATCCAAAAGATGGGTTACGACCTAAAAAGCAACAAAGGCCTGAACTACGACAAGGGTCAGCGTCTTCCTCTCCGGCTCCCAACACCTAAAGAAAAGCCGCAGGACTACTATCATCGAAATCGACGGAGGGTGGGCTATGTCAAGCCACCAGCAACTCTAGAGAGTTCAGAGGCAGAAAAAGTAGAACATTCTTATTCGTCCGAAGCATTAACTTAGGATTTCGATACCAGTATCGGCTCAATCTTCAAGAAGGTGCTATCAGCCAACATGGCATCTGCACAATCTCAAGAAGATGAAGGCGAAGACCAAACGCCAAAATTCTTCGAAGAAGAACCTTGGGCTCAACGCCTAGGAGCACAGTGGGAGTCTTGTTTTGAGTTACGCGAACTCCCTACCGAAGACGAAGTCGAGCAGATCGACCTTGGGGATGGATCTTCTTCCAAACCCATCTTCATCAACAAAAGCCTCAAAGGAGAAGACCGAGAATCTTTGGTCCAATTGGCCAAAGAATATATCGACGTCTTCGCCTGGAGCTACGAAGATGTGTCGGGACTTGATCCCCAGATCGCGATGCATAGGCTCAATATCTTACCTGATGCCAAGCCTATAAAGCAGCAACAACGACATTTTCGTCCTGACATCATGAACACTATCGATCAAGAACTTGATAAACTCCTAACCTGCGGGTTTATCCGTGAAGAACAACACCCAGATTGGGTAGCCAACGTCGTCCTTGTCACCAAGAAGAATGGAAAGATACGGGTCTATATCGACTTCAGGGACCTCAACACCGCTTGCCCGAAGGATAAATTCCTGCTTCCAATTACTGACGTGATGATCGACAATACATGTGGCTTCGAATGCATGTCTTTCATGGACGGGTATTCTGGCTGTAACCAGATCAAGATGTTCCCCGATGACGCAAAACACACGTCATTCAGGACCCAAAGGGTGTTTTCTGCTACACAGTGATGCCCTTTGGCTTGAAGAACGCTGGTGCTACATACCAACGGGCTATGAGTACGATCTTCCGTCAACATCTTCGCAAGATAGTAGAGTGCTATGTTGATGACATCGCAGTCAAGAGCCGTCTCAAAGGAGATCACCTACAAGACCTCAAGACAGTCTTCGATCTCATGTGAGCGTATCAACTCAAGATGAACCCTGCTAAATCCTTCCTTGGGGTTTCTAGCAGAAAGTTCTTGGGCTTCATCATCACGGCGAAAGGCATTCATGTCGATCCCGAGGAGACCAAGGCCATCCTTGACATGGACCCTCCGAAGAATCTCCGAGAACTTCGAGGCCTGCAGGGGCGTCTGGCATACATCCGAAGGTTTATAGCAAACCTTTCCGGAAAATGCTAACCCTTCACTCAGCTCATGAAGAAGGGAGCCTCTTACGTCTGGACAGAGGAATGCCAAAAATCTTTCGATGACATCAAAGCTTACCTGACAATCCCGCCAGTCCTAGGGGCACCCATCTCAGGCAAACTATTTCTCCTCTACGTCCGTGCCATGGACCATTTCCTCGGCGCTTTGTTGGCTCAGAACAACGATGCAGGCTACGAGTAAGCTATCTACTACCTCAGTCGAACAGTGATCGGGGCCAAACACCGGTACAACCCCGTCGAAAAAGAGTATTTGGCTTTGGTGTTCGCCATCCAGAAGACTCGCCATTATGTCTCAGGACAGACAATTCATGTCATCTCCCGAGTCAATCTACTCAGGGTTCTCATGACAAAGCCAGGGTTATTGAACTCCTGACTAGCTACATGGGCGATCCTGTTGACGCCATACAACATGGTGTTTGTTCCACAAAAACCCGTCGAGGGTCAAGCTCTAGCCGACATTTTAGCTGCACACCCCATCCCAGAGTCCTCCAGACTCTATGAAGACATCACGGATGAGGTCCAAGAATCAAACGTCACCGAAGAAAGCTCCGTCTGGCGGATGTTTTTGATGGCGCTTCAAAAATAGGCCCCAAAGGCCAAATCATCGCCGGAGTGGGGGGTAGTCTTAGTCTCCCCCGATCAGCTGGTCATCCAGCATGCTTACTTCCTTTCGAATCCGTGCTCCAATAATGTTGCCGAGTACAACGCACTCATCATGGGACTCCAGCTGGCGCAACAGCTGGGGGTGGATCATCTGGAAGCCTACGGCGACTCAAAACTCGTTGTTAACCAGATCAGAGGGCAATACGAAGTTCGCCATGAAGATCTGGTTTCTTACCATGAAGTTACATTGAACATTATTGCAACCTTCACCCAGTTCTTCATAGAACACGTACCCCGGTTACAAAACCTGGAGGCTGACGCTCTGGCTGGCCTCGTAGCCTCATTGGCAGCACCCCTCAGGACTCAACACTACGTAACGGTAGTTGGTTGACACTTGGTCTGTCCTAAAAACAACCTATGCTCACAAATGGCCCATGCCATGTCAACAAGTGCTGGTGTTAATATCCGACACTGAAGGTTCCCGTTCATCGACTTTACTGTCTACGAAATTCTCCCAAATGACCCGAAGGAAGCCGTCTCAGTCAGGAGGCGTTCCCTTCGATTCTATTATGATACAGCTACTAAAATGCTGTATCAACGCTCCTACGGTGGACTTCTCCTTCGATGTTTATCCAACGAAGAAGCAGCCGAAGCCTTTCGAGAAGCTCATGACGGAACTTACGGGGCCCATCAACCTGGCCCTAATCTGCAGGATCGACTGTGACGCATGGGCTACTATTGGCCTACCATGGCAGCCGATGCTGTCGACTATGCTAAGAAGTGCCATGCTTGCCAACTTCATGCCGTCTTCATTTATACACCGTTAAAACCACTACATCCTACGGTCGCTTCTTGGCCCTTCGAAGCTTGGGGCATGGACATTGTAGGACCGATCACCCCTCCTTCATCGAGGGGACACCGTTTTATCCTAGCCATCACCGACTACTTCTCCAAATGGACAGAAGCAATTCCGCTGACGGAAGTGAAGAGCTCTAGGGTGATCAGCTTCATCAAGCACCATATCATCTACCGTTTCAGGGTACCTCGAAGGATTATCCATGATAACAATCCATAATTCATCAGCCATGTTTTCAGCAGACTATGTGACAAGAATCGCATTCAGAACGTGGCATCGACCGCCTACAATCCGGCAGCAACTGGATTGGCCGAGGCATTTAGCAAAACTATCATCAGGCTACTCGAAAAGGTCGTGTCATCCAACAAGCACGACTGGGACGAAAAGTTCGGCGAATGCCTTTGGGCCTACCGCACAATGGTACGGACCCCGACAGGCAACACACCATTCTTCTTAGTCTACGGAAGCGAAGCGGTACTGCCTCTCGAGATCCAGATACCCTCACTCCGTGTAGCGATCACAAATCAACTCACAGAGGAAGATAACCAACGTCGCCGTCTGTGAGAATTGGAGGCACTTGACGAAAAATGTCTCCTAGCTCAACAGCGCATCGAACTCTATCAAGCCCGTATATCACAGGCTTTCAACAAGAAGGTCAAGCATAGGACTTTCCAGGTAGGCGACTTGGTTCTGGCAGTCAGGCGGCCGATGATGTTGACACACAAAACACCAGGAAAGTTCGAAACCAAATGGGAGGGACCTTTCATCATAGAGACAGTATACTCAAACGGTGCTTACAGCCTCGCCAAACCCAATGGGGACTTGTTCATGATGCCCATCAACGGCAAGTTCCTAAGGAAGTACTACTCTTGACATCCTTCAAACATGTACTTCTATCTCCACCCAACAAGGGAGTCTGTAGAACCAATCATCGGGGCTCACGTACAATTCCCTTCCACAAAATCTTATGTTTTCGGAACCCAGCTTCTCCATGGCGTTCTATCCTCAATAGAAGAACAACCACGTCCACATTACCTCTGAGTTGCTCCTCTACGCACTACAAAACGAAATCCTAGGCTCCGTAAGACTACGCTACCCATCATGTTTACCACGTCCACATTACCTCTGAGTAAACATCCCCTACAGACAACCCCTGCGTTGTTGTACATTGATCGTAGAACTTCCATGTCCACAATACCTCTGAGTTTCGCATATCCCCCAGAGTCATTTCTACCACGTCCATAACACCTCTGAGTAGGAAGATTCCATCATTTGAACCCTATATTTGCCATATCCATATTACCTCTGAGCAAACATGTCGTGTCACGACCCGCACCCTAGAGTAAGGGCACGAGAAG
>JANAVB010023800.1:4262585-4267585 GCA_029216955.1 Iris pallida
CACCGCCTCAATAATAAACTTCATGTACTCATCCGCATCCGCCAGCACTTACGGTGTCATAGCAGGAATTGGAGGAGCTACTCTAGACGACAGACCGGAAGAAGATCTGCCGTCTTCAATCTGCGAGGCTGAAACCTTGGCATCAACGGACTCTCCTTCAACAGGGGCTTGAACTTCGCCACTGGCCCGAGGAGCCAAAAGAGCAGAAGGAGCCGAGAGGGGCGTCGATATCGTGCCCCAAGTAGAAGGAGCAACAGGGGTTTCCAGCAAATCCTTACCTTTCTCAAGCTCGGGAGGACCACCAACGCTAGGGGCTATCTCCTCCATCTCCAATACACTGTCAGCAGGCCGCACGGGACCTTCCCCCTCTGGCAAAGCAGCGAGATCAGCACTTGTTTCCTGACTCGGCTCCCCTGGAGTCAAGCTCGGCCGATGAGTCTCACCTTCCTCATCGAATCCCTCCGCGGGGATAGAATCTATCGCTGCCTCCTGGTCGGCAGCCATCTCAGCCTCCGCTGCTGAGTCTGGGGTAGGGCTCGACAACGATGCAGCCGACCTCCCCTCATCATGACAAGGAGGGGAATTAACCCTCTCCTCTGTTTCAATCATATCTGTTGCTCCTACAACATGCTCACTCATCTCTGGAGGAACGCCTTCTGAAGACGACGAACTCTACTCCACTTCATCATCTGGAAGCCCCGTATCGGCTGGATCCTCAATGTCAGAGGCCCCCACGGCACCTTGAACCCTCCCGAGAACTGCTTTAACCTCAGCTTCGCTTCCAACATAATCTGGAGATACTAAAATCTCCGCAGGAACGACATTTTCAGGATTCTCCTCCACGGGAGACATTACAATTGAAGGAATACGCTCATCAGAAGAGCTCGCCACCTCCTTCGGTTTACTGACGCCCGATTTCGAAACCCGAGTCTTCTTCTTTAACGGTTTCTACAAAAGGAAAGCATATGTCACAAAGATGACAGAAGGAGCCAGACTATGGGGTACGTCTTTACCTTAGTAGGAACCGATTCCATTGGCATTACAGGCGGCACTCCCGTAGTTGCACTTGGAGTTGTCGTCTTTTTCGGCCTTTTCGGTACAGACGAACCGGCTTCTGCGTCAGTCCGTCTCTTTCCAGCTGGAGGATCTTTCCGAGTGCCTCCCGTTGACGTTGCAGCAGTAGCCCGATATCCTGCCAACTCTGGTGGACGATATGACCGGGCCACCGTCAACATGTTTTTCGTAGCCTCAAGCTGAGTTCCAACAATAACTAGTCTTCCTGTCATAATCAGGAGGCACAGTATTCATGGCACAATATAGCTTAACGGCCGAATACAGGATCTGTGGCCGAGGGTTATGAACTGGTGTATTAAAATGAACTCCAGTGCACCCGGTATTATAATATTGCCAACCCTGGGCTCTATCCTGCAAACTTCCAGCAAACCCCAGACTGTTACTGGGGTTCCGTAATACTAACTGGGTATAACCAAACTGGCGAGCAAACCGACTCGGCAGATATGGCTCCAGATAACACTTATTCTGGTTTAGGTAGACCAAGTGGGAAGGTCGAATACTCTACAACCAACGAAACCCCCATTTCGACAAAGTGATCGCATCCTCACCAGAGTCTTCTAAATCTTGGTCAGTCTCAAAATCTTTGAAGATGGGACTGACCTTGACGATCTCCCACCCCTGAAGATAAGACAAGACTCTCCTACAGACGGGGACGCCGGTGTGCAGCCACATCCTCTTGTAGAAGCGACGGATAAAGGCGTCACCTTCAACTTGATCATCTTCAGGACCCGGACTCATCACGTTCGGGTGATGCAGAATCAACCATCCAATCAGATAATGGAATGGTAGCTCAGCGCGGGGAAAGTTGTCTTTGCTGCCCCTCTCACGGACCACGTCATTAGCAAAATCCCTCAAACCCCGTAGCAGGTTACACACCATCGCGGACAGGAGAGCCAAAGGGCGACCAAAAATCAGTTTTACTGCTGGCAAAATTAGGTTTCGGGTCACCCTCTCCACAGAGCCTGACCCACCTGAGAACACATAGTCCCGAAGCCATATCATCAAGTATGCAGTCAATACTGCCTTGGGCGACCTCCGGTGCATGCATTGCCAGAAACAGTTGTACATGTCTTCGCCATTCTCATTTGAACGGGGGGCCTTCTCGTCTAGTCGGCTCATTTTGTAGGTTACTTCCACGGGTTTCAGCCCCTGCGGAGTCGTAAACCGAATTTTCGAAGAATATGCCAGGTCCTGCTTGAAGACGTAATCCCTCCAAGTAGTCACATGAGGCTGTGTCTTGCCTTTGTCCTTCCGTTGCATCAGATAATGATGGCTCGCCACCTCTTTGAAAATAGCCATCATCTCCGGGTCCTTCTTTCCCAAAACCAGGATCTCTTCATTTGTCAAAAAAATATTTCTCGTACGGTTTCTAGCCCTAGAAAAGCTTGGACACCTCGTACATCTCATGGAGAGCCAATCCTAATACCCCAACTAGAGTAAAGAAAGTGCCAGTCTGGATATTGAGTGCAAGAAACATATGCTTGTTGAGATCCACGCCGACCTGTGTGGCACAGATAGCGGCCGTCAGCCCGATCTCTTTAAGCTCAGCCTTGAACTTTGACAACATCCAAAGGGTCAACTCGTCCCACTTCGGCACGTGGTGACACCAACCTTCAACCCTAAAGCCACCTTTCGGATACATAACCTTCGATGTTAACATCCGATTTGCAAAGGTCGAAGCACCAAAGGCAAAGATGTCATTAGGGACCTCACTATAAAGTCTCCCAGGACGCAAAGTTCGACAACTAAACGAGGGCCCGTCTTGCGAGGCGGCTAAGGTATCCTTTTGATTCGAAGTAACATCAATCGAACGGGTACCCCCACTGCCCCTCCTTGAGAAGGAGTAAGTTCCTATGACATCCTTCTCTTGGAAGCCAAACGGTAGAAGGCCGTCAGCGGCAATTGGCGTTCAAGTTGCCGCATGTACAGAACCATGCCCTTCGCAGAGAAGAACCAGTCTTCCTTGATCTTTAGTACCTTCGTCTCGGTGGAGGTCAAGCGGTCACCAAATAGAAAGGCTGGTTTCAAGAAAGTCGCATCCTCGGACTCGGCAGATTTCAGTTTACCGCTCTCCATCATACTCTGGAGAAAAACATGCGACTGATCCCAAATTTACTGCAGTCTCTCGGAAGGCTGATTTAGTAGGATAGCAGCCTTCACGGGGTTAATAACCTCCTCGTCGAAATCAACTCCCATTTGGCAAAAAGAAGCATCCAGAAGGACTTCATTCAGCAAAGGGATAGTCATCGACACTGACACAGCAAAAACAAAAGTTAGGTGACATAGAAGCCTTAAGAAGATAAAATATTGGGTATATCAAGCATCCTGGCGCATCATCAGGGTTTAAACCCATAAGTGTCAGCAGTGAAGCTTTGGCGCATCATCAGGACTTAAACTCATGCGCGTCAGCAGTGAAGCTTCGGCGCATCATCAGGGCTTAAACCCATACACGTCAGCAGTAAAAGCTCGGCGCTTAATCAGGGCCTAAACCCATGTGCGTCGGCAGAATAACCTCAGCGCATCATCAGGACAGAAGTCCGTGCGCGTCGGCGATAAAGAGTTAGGGCACAGCAACATGATGCAACTCATCCATGTGTACTAGACTCGTCTAAAAAGTTGAGGGATCACACCCACCCGTCACCGCAGGCCGAACGTCGGTCGGAGTCACAATGGTAACTGGAGCATCCTCCTCGATGAACTTCGCAGGCTCCTTCCCCTTGCCAGCACCACCGCGAGGAGTCTTGGGGGCCATCTCGTAAAAGAAGAAGTTTAGGATTTTTCGAAAGAAGAACTCTAGGGAAGAAGAAAGCAAAGTGGAGAAGAACACTCTCTCTCTCTATCAGACGCCTATTTATAGGCTTAGACATACGCGGAAATCGATAAGGAGTGACATCAGCCGCCGCCTCGGGTTCTGTGAGGAGATAACTGCAAATAAATCCAAAAAGATCATCATTAATCTTTTTTGGTTATCGAAGCGTTATCATTTGCATTAACTGAAAGGAGCATGCGCCCCATCATTGATGCGCGAAGTATCCATGCGGCCGAACAAGCATGCGCCCCGTTAAAGACACCATCATGCTTCTTATTCAAAGCATTCCAAAACTTGACAAAAAGTTTGAAAACTTTGAAGGGGGTCTTGTAGAATCATGGAATTTCAGGACCATAAATCCTATGCGCCTAAACATTACATGCGCCAGGAAGCTCAGCTGTAGTGCTTGGCACAGCAAATAGAAAAAGCATAGACATTAAAAGAAGATTTTTATTTTTTATAAAAGTCTATTACATGTCTAAAAAGGGATGTACAAAGGAGAACTTCTACAAAAAGAAAAGACCCTAAATCTACAGCCAGGCACAGCAACCACCATGCACTCTCAAATAGACGCATCCTGCCATGCGCTCTCAGTCAGGCGCATCTCTTCGGCGTCTCAGACGGGCGCATCTCTTCAGCGTCTCAGCCAGGCGCATCCCTTCAGCAGCTCAGTCATGTGCATCCTCAGTTATGTGCATCCCTTCAGCAGCTCAGTGATGTGCCACCCTTCAGCATCTCAGTCAGGCGCATCTCTTCGGCGTCTCAGTCGGGCGCATCTCTTCAAGAGTCGCATCATGAAGTCTCAGCAAATGTGCCACTTTGACCCAATCAAATGCTTCAACTAATGAAGCATTTATTGAGCAGAACGAGGGTGGGAAATCAACCCCCTAGCTGGAGGAAGAGCTCTCCAAAGGAAGAGGAGAGCACCGCAATCAACCTGCGGCAAAAGGAAGCTTTCAACACAACCAGAATGGGCAACACCCACTCTAGCAGGAGGAGGAGGTCTCCCAAAGCCTAAGGAAGATGATCGAAGCACCGCAATTCTGATCTGTGGCTCTTTCAGCATAACATAGACGGGGCTCGAGCATTCCGATCTTTGGATGCAACAGGAACCTTT
>JANAVB010023800.1:4272585-4368096 GCA_029216955.1 Iris pallida
GAATATTATAACTACCTAGTTTCCAAAGAGAAGTATTTTTGTTATTTTTATATGATTTAAATTTTATGAATAATTGTCATAATTGTATATATAATTACTGATTGGTGAACTAGCCTATTTATTAGACTTGGTGTTAGGCCCAACTAGATTAGACATGATCCATTGGTTCAATTAACTAGAGTAGTCATAATTAGACTAGTTAATTAGTCATTCCCTTAGTTAAATGAATAGAATATTCTCTATTTGTTATAGAGATTCCATTCATGTCATGGAGAGGAGCTTTTAAGTCTTATTATCTATTCCTAAACCTAACCCTAATAGGAGGATATATAAACCTCTTATTCATTAATAGCCTCCGTTTGCTTTCCTTTCCTAATTAATTCATCCCAAATTGGAAGCAAACCCTAATCCACCTATTCCCAAATCTCATCCCTCTCATTTTCATTTCAAGGTGGCTAAGAAGCTTGTCATTGCAAGAGGAGCACTTGAGGAGGGAAGCATTAGCTCGAGGATTGTGTGCAACCTTCCATTTGTGTCCATTGATGGTGATACACTGGGAATCCATCTCCCAATAGGTATAATTTCTATTTTCCTACAAATTTATAGTCTAAATGATGTAATAAACCTATAGAGACCCTTTTATGGCTAAGGACTACCTATAGGAAGAAGAATTAGGTCCTAATAGACTTTTTTGTGAAAGTTACCTTGAATTTTTGTACCATTTTGGGGAAAATTCGAGAATGGAGTACCAAGTATTTATCATTTGGTTTATTAGGCTACATAGACTTGTATTGATTATGTGTTGCTAGATACGTGTCCAAAAATGGATAAGAGTAGGCTGTGTCATGATATTCTAGGACACGAAGTCATTTCGAGGGTTTTCACTCTGACACTTGTGACACACATGCCACATTTCACATGACACATTGTGTTAGCTTGACACTAATCTAATTAGGCTCTAATTATCATTTTACACATGCTCATATATTTTGTTAGGTTCGGACAAGGTTTGGTATAGGTATCTTGGACGTATCACAAGAGTGTTATAGATAAGTGTGATACTAGAGTGGTGCACACCAAGTGTTTGACTCTATGCATTATTGGTGTCATACGTGTCTAGTGTAGGGAGTGGGAGTTGTGTGTGTGAAAATCCATGCGTCCATGTGTATGTATATGTATCTATATATGTGTGCCTTATGCATACACATGTGTGTGACAGTGGGTATATGATACACATGTGTGTGTGAGAACATATATGTATATAGATGTGGTAGTGGGTGTGTGTATCTATCTATATGTGTCTTTTGTGTGTGTGTGTGTGTGTGTGTGTGTGTGTGTGTTTGTGTGTGTGCGCGTGTGTATCTAGGCATAGATGGATTATGGGTGCCTAGATTATATAGGAGAGTGTACATATATTTTTTTTTTTTACATATATAGGAGAGTGTACATATATATATATATATATATATATATATATATATATATATATATATATATATATATATATATATATATATACTAGTGTATATGAATATGTATGTTAATAGACTTGTGCAAATGATTGTGTGTGAGGGTGTAGCTAATTAGTTAGATATATTGATAGATAGATAGATAGATAGATAGATAGATAGATAGATAGATATATAGATAGATAGATAGATAGATAGATAGATAGATAGATAGATAGATAGATAGACAGATAGAAGATAGATAGATAGGAAGAAGAAGAGGGCTGTACTGCTGTTAACAATAGTAGAATAAGGCCAGCAGTAGCAGCTGCTACCCCTATTGCTTGCGAACAACAAAGCATGGTAGCAGCAACAATATAGCAGCAATGTAGCAGTAGTATGAAATGCTATGTGTTGCTATACCAACAGGGAGCAGTAGTAGCTATAACTGCTACTTTGCCAAGGGCAACAGCTTGGCAATAGGCTAATGCATGATGTTAAAAAGTAAGAAGGCAGGCAGCAGCTGTTTATACAGCATATTAGCAGCAGCAGCAACTCTATTGCTTGCTGTTTGCACATAGCAGCAGCAGCTGCCTTAGAGGTAGAAAAAAAATCAAGAGTACAGCAGCTGCTAGGCAGACTGCAGATAAGAGGTTAGTAGCAGTAGCTACATAGGCAGTTTAGGGTCAAGAGCAGTGTGGGGAAGTACTGCAGGAACAAAAATTCTAGCAGTACCCTGTAGGCCTAAAAAAATGAAAGTCACGCTGAGTTGATCAGGACAAAGTCTAAAAGTTACGCTGAGTTGATCAGGACAAAGTCTAAAAGTTACGCTGAGTTGATCAGGACAAAGTTTAAAAGTCACACCGAGTTGATCAAGACAATGTTTAAAAGTTACGCTGGGTTCTACCAGACTATTTCCTCAAATAGACGCAGATACAGCTTATCATTTATCAGAGTGTCATTATGACTGACAGCATGACAATCAAAGAATGTCTTCTCGTATGCCACGTATGCACGGAACTCGAGAGATCACAGCCGACTATTGCGTGACTTTCGAAATCTTCTTCAACAAGACTCAGCCTTCATCAAGTTGGCGTACCAAAAGAGCTTATTGTCATTTAATGCGACTGACAAGGCAATCAATGTCAGAGATTTTGTGTCAGTCGAGGCACGTCGAATCAAGACAGCTGGCAGTTCTGACTCAAGTCTGCGTGTATTTTGAACTTCTATGTTCCTTCCTCAAGCGTGCGTGAATTCTGAGCTTTCTGCTTCCAGTTATCGTGTATTCTGAAGCCTTCTATCCAAAGTCTGCGTGGATTTCATCCTCAACAAGGCTGCGTGGATTTTGTCCTCAACAAGCCTGCGTGGATTTCATCAAATTGGAGTACGTGGCAGCCATGCCACCGATCTCTCACCTGCGTGTTCTGTAACTTGCACACGACTCATGCACGATTGCCATGTGTCCAACAGTTACAGGCCACGTCCAGTAACTGCTCATAACCTTGCATATGTTAAATCCTGCATGATTTTCAACTATGCACAGGTTGTGAAGACAGTTATCTTTTCAGTTATTTTTGACTCTATAAATAGAGTTCTTTTTCTCATTCATTGTACAGATACATAGATATCTAAATTGCTGTCAAATTTTTGAGAGCTTTTCTTCTTCGCATCGTCTAAGGGATAAAGCGATCGTCTTCTAGATCGGATTCCTACAGTTGTATTTTCCCAGAAACACAACAAATAAAGTGAATTTATTTATGGAAAACAAATTGGCGACTCTGTTGGGGAACGCCATCTCCTCTTCTGAGATGGCAACAACTCAATGCGACACTTCGTCAGTCGGCTCGACGAAGAAGGTGATATCGATCCAATTCGATCAACTCGCCTACGAAGAAATACAGCGGGCTAAGGGTGGCAAGCCCACATCAGCCTCCATCACCACTGCCAAGTCGAAGAGACGATCTGTCTACGTCCCTAAGAATCTGTTGGCAACCAATGGTGAAGTTTCTGCCACAGTGTCTACTCCTAACACTGGCAAAGACTCTACTGCAAGCACGCACACCCTTGTGTGCTCGAAGACGACAGCAGTCAAAAGTCACGCTGGCAGCACTGGCTCCTTAGCCAAGCCTGTTCTAACGTGCAATCTCAAAGTCAAAGTCACGCTGACAGCACTGGCTCCTTAGCCAAGCCTGTTCTAGCGTGCAATCTCAATCCCAATAGTCACGTTGACAGCACTGGCTCCTTAGCCAAATCTGTTCCAGCGTGTATTTCTAAATTCAAAAGTTACGCTAACAGCACTGGTTCTTTAATCAAGCCTGTTTTAGCGTGTATTCCGCATACGTCATCCAAAAAGTCAATTCTCTCTGACTCAGTATGCGTACCAAAATCTGGCTCTTTAGCCAAGACTTTATACACTGACAATACTGGCTCCTTAGCCAAATTGTCACCAGCATACACTAAGAAGGATAGCTCTTTAGCTATCTCTTCTTCTTTGCCAAGTTCTACTAGAACTGGGGGTGGTCTTGCTAGAACTCCTCCACAAATGGCTCACAAAGTCCCTTCGAAAAGAAATAACTCTTTAGTTGTTTCTTCTGCTCCTGTAGTGTTTACTTCAGGAACAGCTTTGACTGACAGTTTTGTTAGTCAAAGAAAAGGAGATGGTCTTTTGACTACTCTTCCTTCTGGACATTCTATGTCTCAAAACTTGAATAAGTCTAAGAAGAAACATTTCTTAATGTCTTCTTCTATGACTTCTTCGAATTGGGCACAGAATTTGTCTATAAAAGAGGGTCTGTTACCAACTCCTAATCAAGGGGATGGTTCAACTCTTCCTTCTCTGCAAATATCCAGATCAATGGAAGGAAAACTCCAAGTTTCAAAAACCAATGTGTTACCTCCAACTGATTTAAGAGCAAAACTTAATCAAACCCGATTAGGAAGCACTTCTGGTGTCAAAAAACCATACCAATCGGGAACAAAAGCAAGAAATCCAGATGCAGAGTATGCTAGAAATTATGTGGCTCAGATTAATCATTCTCTATATAATCAAGAGCCATCAAGACCCAAGAACCGGAAATATATTCCTAAAAATACAAAGAATGTTCTCTGATGTACCTCAATCTTCACAGACAGATTTACGAGAACACCTTCAACAGAAGAGAAGGAATAATTCTGTGTCAATAGATCATGACCATGCTGAATGTGACTTCCAGCCAAGAGTCATAATTCAATACAGATGTCAATCAATGGATCATGACCATGCTGATCATGAATGTGACTTCCAACCGAGAGTCATAATGCAATACAGATGTCAAACTAAACGATAATCTGTCTTCAATCGGATTCAGTGTGAACCTGTGTCTGATGAAGATGAACCTCTGTTTACTTCTGTCAACATGACCTCTCGGGATACTGGAGATAGAACTGATAGTCCAGATGGAGTATATAGAGGCACCAGATCAAGAGTCATGGCTTCTAATCAAAGAACTTCGGTTTCTGAAGATTATTCTAAATTTCTTGGAGAATCTAACTTCCCACCTCTTCCTACTGGGGGTAATTCTCCTATAAATGACTTTGATACACAAAGCAGTGATTCAGAACATACAACATCCACTAATGCATCAACAATCCCTCGTACAGTCACAACATATATGGTGGATGGGAATACTGAATTGAACAATGAACCTTCTTCTTCGATGACTCCTCAAGACCAAAGGATTGCTTCTTTGGAACAGCAAATGAAATCTATGGCTGATACTATGAAGTCGATGTATGAACTCATGGCAACCCAGCTGCAAAATCGACAGACTGTACCAGATGCCATACCAATTGACACTGGTGTAAGTCCAGTACATGTTCCTCCAGCAGTACAATCCAATACTCTTGGGCAAGCTCAACCGGTTCCTAGTCACTCTGGAGCTGGGGGTAGTGCTTATAATGCTGTTCCTCCTCCCAACTTTTCTCTACAAGCTACAACTCCACAATCCTCCGGAGTTGTTATTGAAGAATTGAGGAATCTCCGAACTCAATTTGAGGCATTCAAACAGAAGGATGGTTTACAAAGGTTAGGCATCAAGCTACCTTATCCAATAGAATGGAAGCAAGTATCGTATCCTCCTAAATACAAGCCTCCTACTATCTCATTCTATGATGGAACCACTTCTCCGAGTCAATTTATTAATCACTTTGAAGTGATGACTGACCAGCTGCAACCAAGTGACGCCCTCCTTACTCGGGTGTTTGTCAGATGTCTCAAAGGAACGGCTTATGAATGGTATAGAAGTCTCCCGGATGGGTGTATTACCTCATTTGCCGGTTTCAAACAAATGTTTCTTGAACGGTTCTATGAAGGGCTCAATGACATGACTATGTCTACTCTTATAAGAATCAAGAAGAAAAATAATGAAACTACAGAGGATTTCATTGAACGGTTTCAAAGAGAAGCTCTGAAGATGCCTTTTGGAACTCCTGATGCTGTCACCATCGACACATACAAATCAAATTTGTTGCCAATCATCAGTATGTGGACAGGATCTACTCAATTTCAAGATTGGCCTTCCTTCATAGTTAGTGCCAAAGCCGCAGAAATTAGTGCTGAAACTTTCAAAGGTTTAGGAGTACAGATGACTCCCAAAGAAACAGGTCAAAGTACTAACAATAATGCTAAATCCAATACTCGCAAGGAAAAAGAAACCCTTGAAGTTAATCTTCAGAGTAAAGATGCATCGACTGTTCAAACTTCTCCTGCCTCTACGACTCAACAACCAAGAGCACCTCGCCCCAAAGAAGAAAACTCTTTTGATGACGATGATGTCCTTGGTATCTTTGAATGTCTGCTGAAAGGTAATAAAATACAATTACCTGAAATCAAGAAACCTGATGAAGCTGGTAAGACGGATCATCCTAAATACTATCCATACCACAGAATGTTGGGTCACACAGTTCGTACCTGTTATGTACTGAAAGGAAAGATCCAGGAAATGATTAAATCTGGAGCTATCACTCTTACTCCGAAAGAGAAGACCGTCACCTCCAACGTCGTCTCTATGCAATTCGAAGATTTTCCTCATCAACTCCTTGAAAGCGGGATCGTTCCTATTCCCAAGGCAACTCTTGAAATAGTGAATATTCCTCCTCCACAGTCTGAAGGATTAGTACCAATCACTATGGAAACAGGAGAAATCATATGGATTCATCCTGATCTAGTGGCAGATTTTGAATCTCCTCCTCTTCAAAAGACTACTTCCCGAAAATCTAAGAAGGCTGGGAAAACTAAGTCATGTCATATGACTTTTTTTGGATCTACTCCCGACACAGAATCAAAAGATAAATCAGAAGCACTTGCTGGTGCTACTAGAACAGGGAAACCTTATCTAAAGGATTATTCCAAGAGTCCTGAGGATACTACTGATATCCCTCCTGTTGACAAAGATGCTCCTGATGTTCCTCTTGAGGAAGAATCATCTACTGCACCTGTTCCTTCAACCACACCGATTATACCTACTCCTTCCAAGCCCACAGCTCTTGAGAAAGGCAAACAACAGGCTCGATTTGATAAACCAATCAAGAAGTCCCCTCCTCTTGGGCTTCAGAAACCTTATAACTTCGACATTCTAGCTCAACCTGCTAATACTCCAGCTAGAATGTCCCTCTTTGAACTTCTACATCTTTCTAAAGAGACTCGGAAGACGTTAAGTGAGGCACTTCTTCAGGCTGACTCTTGTCTTGCATAATTAAAGAAGCCAGATGAAGAACCTGCCACTTGCTTACATTGCAACAGTATATTGGAGATTATCCCAAATATCACCTTTACACAAGACGATATGCTACTGGAGGATAATCGACATGATCGGTCTCTCTACTACACCGGTTATATCGATACGATGAAGATAGATCGTATCCTCATTGATCCAGGGTCTGCTATAAGTATAATGCCAAAGAGTCTGTTGGATGAACTAAAAATTCCTCTTTACAAGCTTTCCAAGACGGTTACTACTATCCTGGGATTCAATCAAAGCCGAAGCGAGCCTTTGGGAAAGATTCATCTGAAACTTCAGATAGGCGATTTCAGATCCAAAGTCACTTTCTATGTGATCGAGATCGTGGGATCTTATAATCTTCTTCCGGGGAGGCCCATTCTTCATGAAAATAATGTGGTGCCTTCTACCCTTCATCAGTGTTTTAAATACATTGACAGCAATGGAAGTGTACAAAAGGAAGTTGCTGATATAAATCCTTTCCATGGGGTTGAAGCTTATTTCAATGATTCCCGGATGTACAAAGAAGAGTATACAAGGGTGATACAAGCTATGGAGAAAGAGGATCCGCAAAGTGAGACCTTGATAATTCCTGTTAAAGGTCGAACTACTCAGCAACAATCTCCTAAACCCTCTGGAGAAGGTTCTTTCATTATTCCAGTGAGCGGACGGATCTCTCCATTACCTCAGTCGTCTAATCAAGATACACTGATCATTCCTGTCAGTGGGCATACTACAGTTCCTGTATCTTCACATATAAAATAGGATACTCTGGTAATCCCTGTTGGAGGGCGGACTACTCTTCTATCTCAGGCTTCAAGGAAGCTCACCTCTTCTGAGCCATTTGTTATCGATCTTAATCGAAACAAAACTTTCTCTCGTTCTTCTTCTCCCCCTTTAGTCATTGATTTGGCTAAGATTTCTAAGGCTCAGCCTTCTCCCAATGTAAATACTACCATTTTTAAATTTAATGAAAAGTCTCCATCTTTGCAGTATATTGATGTGTGTAATCATGTTCATAGTTATTTGCATTTGTTAGATGACTTGAGAACAATAACCATAGGAGTTGTATAGACTTTTCATACAGACGTATCCCTAGAATCAGTACAAACTTCATACTTTCTGGTTCCTAGTAGAAAGCTAGGAGACATTCCAATATTCTTCTACAAAGGGTCCCAGAATCCTTCTGATTTAGAAGATGATGACAAAAACGATGATACTGGAAGATTACAACTACGTCGTTATAGTCAGCAATCTAAAGACATCATTAAAAATATGGGCTATGACTTCAGAACTGGCCTCAATAATGGAAAAGGAAGAAAAATGCATGTTCGGATTCCTCCTCTGAAATATGGGAGGACAAAATGCGGATTATGTTATATTGCTCCTACTCCTTTTATCAATACTGTCCATGAAGATCTCGAATCTGATGAAGATAAGAGATCTGATTCTTCTAGTACCACCTCTTGGGATTCTGATACAAGTATCGATGACTTCCACTACAACATTCTGTCTTCCAACATGGTCTCCATTGACAGTTCTGAAGAAAATAAGGAAAACGAAGACGAGTTTGAAATCTCACCTGAATCAGAACAATGGGCCCAAAGGTTAGATAATCAATGGGAGTTCCGATTCGAGCAAAAAGAACCTCCGACTGAAGACAAACTTGTTCAAATAGATGTTGGTGAAGAGGGATCCCCCAAACCAATATTCATTAGTGAAAGTCTTTCAGAAACTGATAAGCAAGACATGATCAAACTTATTCGTGAATACATCGATGTCTTCGCTTGGAGTTATGAAGATATGCCAGGACTTGATCCACAAATCGCAACTCATAAACGCAATATCATGCCGAATGCTAAACCGGTCAAACAACAACAGCGACGATTTCGTCCAGACATTATGGATGCAATTGAAGCTGAAGTCAATAAACTCATGGCCTCTGGGTTTATTAGAGAGGAACAACATCCCGATTGGGTAGCTAATATAGTTCCTGTCCTTAAAAAGACTGGCAAGATCAGAGTATGCATAGACTACCGCGATCTCAATGCGACATGTCCTAAAGATGAATTCCCTCTACCAATTACTGATGTTATGATCGATAATACCTGTGCGTTTGAACGGATGTCATTCATGGACGGGTATTCTGGGTACAATCAGATTAAAATGTTTCCAGATGACGAGAAACACACTTCTTTCAGAACGCCGATCGGTACATACTGTTATACAGTGATGCCATTCGGTCTCAAGAATGCAGGAGCAACTTATCAACGAGCCATGAGCACTATATTCCATGAACATTTGCGAAAAACAGTCGAATGCTACGTTGATGATATTGCAGTCAAAAGTCGACAAAAAGAGGATCACATCCAAGATTTGAAGACTATTTTTGATCTAATGCGTAAGCATCAATTAAAGATGAACCCTACTAAGTCCTTCTTAGGTGTCTCTAGTGGCAAATTTCTCGGCTTCGTCATTACCTCGAAAGGTATACACGTAGATCCCGAGAAGATCAAAGCCATCCAAGAGATGCGTCCTCCACGCACCTTAAAAGAGCTACGCGGATTTCAAGGAAGGATCGCTTATATCAGGAGATTCATCTCTAATCTTTCAGGACGCTGCAGACCATTCAATAAACTTATGAAGAAAGGTGTTTCTTTTGTCTGGAATGATGAATGTCAGAAAGCATTCGATGATATAAAATAATATCTGATGAGCCCTCCAGTATTGGTACCCTCTGCCTCAGGAATACCGTTCCTCCTATATACCCGAGCAATGAGTCATTCATTGGGTGTATTGCTCGCTCAAAAGAATAAAAATGGTCATGAACAAGCCATTTACTATCTCAGTCGTACTATGACCGGAGCTGAACCTCGATATTCACCGGTCGAAAAAGAATGTCTAGCCCTTATGTTCGCTGTCCAAAAGACACGACACTATATCATTGGCCAGACCATTCATGTCATTTCTAGGATCAATCCTATACGGGTCATGATGAAGAAACCAAGTATTTTAAATTCTCGATTGGCTAACTGGGGAATTTTACTTGCTCAGTATGATATGTACTATATCCCTTAGAAATCAGTCAAAGAACAAGCTTTAGCTGATTTTCTGGCTGCTCATTCAATTCTAGAAAATTCAAAACTCTATGATGAAATCCCAGATGAAGTCCTAGATTCAAACCAAATTGCTGAAGAAGATCCTACTTGGCGTCTATTCTTTGACGGAGCTTCAAGAATAGGTCCTAATGGTGACATTGTCGCTGGGGTTGGAATCTTTCTTGTACCGCCAGAAGGTCTTGCTATCCAAAGAGCTTATTCTCTCGATCAACCATGTTCAAACAACATAGCTGAGTACAATGCACTGCTTATTGGTCTTCAACTCGCTAAACATCTGAATATTCAACATTTGGAAGCGTATGGAGATTCTAAACTCATTATCAATCAGATAAGGGGTACTTATGAAGTTCGCCATCAAGATCTGGTTCCTTATCATAGATCGGCTATATCTATGGCTTCTTCATTTGAAGGGTTCTTCATTGAGCATGTTAGGCGAGCATGTAACACAGAAGCTGATGCTCTTGCTAATCTCGCGGCGGTGTTAGCTATTCCGATTAGACGTCAACAAATGATTATTGTCTGCATCGAGAATTATTTCATCTTGAAAATAATCTAACTTTAGGACTTCCAGTTGACATTGAAGAATCAATATCTCATGATGTCAATGCAACAAGAGGATTTGGATTAAGTCGTAAATCATTATCATCTTCATCTGATTCTAGCATAGAATTCATCTTCAGTAATTCAGCTGAGACTCAAAATACGGATAAAGATTGGAGACTTCCTTTCTTAGATTTCGTATTGTATGATATTCTTCCAAATAATCCGAGTGAGGCAGCATCTATCAGACGACGATCACTCAGATTCTATTACAATCATACTACAAAAACTTTATATCGTCGAGCTTATGATGGTTTACTTCTTCGATGTATTGCCGGTGATGAGGCTCAACAAATTATTCGCGAAGCACATGATGGAATTTGTGGAGCACATCAGCCTGGACCAAAACTTTAAGACCGTATTCGACGTATGGGTTATTATTGGCCCACTATGGTATCAGATGCCATCGAATATGCAAGGAAGTGTAAAGCTTGTCAAATCCATGCGGATTTTATTCATCAACCCTCAGAATTTCCACATCCAACGGCAGCATCATGGCCCTTCGAAGCTTGGGGTATGGACATTATCGGTCCGATTAATCCGCCGTCATCAAAAGGTCATCGGTTTATTCTCGCAATAACTGATTATTTCTCTAAATGGGCCGAAGCTATTCCTTTATCTGAAGTCAAAACATCCAATGTCATCAACTTTATCAAGCATCATGTCATCTACAAATTTGGTGTTCCCCGACGCATTATTTATGATAATGGACCACAATTCGTCAGCCAGAAATTTACTCGATTCTGTGACGATCATCGGATCAACAATGTAGCTTCTACCGCATATAATCCGGCAGCTAACGGATTAGCAGAAGCTTTCAACAAGACCATCATCAAACTCTTAAAAAAGTTTGTTTCTACTAACAAACGTAATTGGAGTGAGAAACTCAGCGAATGTTTGTGGGCTTACCGTACTACAGTTCGTAATGCTACTAGATGTACACCTTTCTCGGATGCGAAGCTGTTCTTCCATTAGAGATTCAAATTCCTTTTTTAAGGATAGCAATCGCTAATGACCTTACCACCGAGAATAATGATCGTCTTCGACTTCAGGAATTAGAAGCTCTGGATGAAAAGCGATTATCTGCTCAACAGAATATCGAATTCTATCAAGCTAGAATCTCAAGAGCTTTTAACAAGAAAATCAGAGTTCGAGCATATCAAAAAGGAGAACTTGTTCTAACAGTCAGACGTCCTATGGCTATGACTCATATGAGCAAAGGCAAATTCGACGCAAAGTGGGAAGGTCCCTATGTTGTGAGCAGAGTTTTCTCAAATGGAGCTTATCAACTCTCAAAACTGGATGGTCGAATTGCTATGATGCCTATTAATGGCAAATTCCTTAAAAAGTATTATGTATAAATATAAATACTTGTAAATCATCAGACAAAGTTTAAGTTCATGAATAAAATTCAAATGTTATTTCATTATATGATAGTACATGATATTAAAGAAGGTCACTATCATCTTTCTCTACATTCGGACGCGGACCGCTGCCGTCCTTTTCGAAAACGTGATCAGTAAAAGAGCTGAGAACTTCTTTGCTGGAACCCATGAGGAATTTGCAAGCGCCATCCTCATGGCTTCCTCTTCTTCAGTCCTTCCTGGATCAAGCAGAAAGTCCAGAATGTCTCGTGGTGGCTTGGGTGCAGACGAACCTTCGCCTGCTTCAACCTCTTTTGGCTGAACTGGATCGGCAGGGCGTTCTTCAGTGCCCTTCTGAACCTTCGGGACGATTTCAGCCTTCTTGGATGCTTCTTCAGACGACATTTTTATGTTGAAGAGTAGAAGTATTCGTTCTTGTCAGATTTCTGCTATATTTATAGGTAGAAGTTCCTCAAATAATGAAGCGACACATTCATCCGACGGTTCGCCCGTTCATTAATGCCTGACGGTTCATCCGTTCATTTATCACATTCATCCGACGCCCGTTCATTAATGCCTGACGGTTCATCCGTTCATTTATCACATTCATCCGACGGTTCGCCTGTTCATTATAATCCGACGGTTAACCCGTTCATTCATCATCATCTGACGGTTCATCCGTTTATTATCATTCATTTTAGACGGTTTATCCGTTCATTCCATCATTTGTCGGTTTTCCCGTTCATCCCACATACATTTACGATTCATCATCGTTCATCATCCATGTCAGTATCATATTTATGAAAATGATATCTAGTCTTTTGATTCTCGAGTCCAAAGATTATGAAAAATTGAGTTCAAAGATATTTTTATGTCTGAATTCTATTTTTTCTAATCAGTATTAAACTAAGATCATCTCTGGTTTAATATCATCTGATAGAATTATAAAGTTCATTTGTATATTCTATTCTATAGAAATGTGTCATGTATTATTTACCTTTGAACATATTTTCTATAAATATATCATTATCAAAACAACAAAGTCAAAAATTAGATCAAAAGTTCTCATTCGTCTTCATTCAAAATCAAAATATTGATTACAAGTGAAAATGTAAGAGATCTATTTATTAGGAGTTATTAGCTCCTTAATACGATCAAGTACAGTACTCATTTTCTCATCATGAGCTTTGCGAACTCTTTCTGCTGCTTCGACTGTGACATTTTGTTCATCAAAAGTGATAATAGCAGATTGGCGACGGTTAACTTCTTTAATTTGATCTGCCTGCATCTGCTCTGGCTCTTGTTGAAGAAGTTGACAGTGTTCAGTTTTAGATATACGAGCAGTAATGACCTCAGCTTGCTCCTTTTCCATGAGGGCAATTCGCTCCTGAAGACGAATCAGTTCCTCTTTCAACTTCTTGAGCTCTTCAGCTTTTGACATTTCATCCTTCTCCAGAAGTTTTACTCTCTGACGAGTAGCTAATATTTCTTCACCCTTTTCTACTAACTTCTCAGATGAAGAAGTAAGAAATTCTTCTAATGCAGCTTGCTGGGCCTGGGCCTCATGCTCTCATTGACTGATCTCAGCCACAGTTAAAGATTGAATATCTTCCTTCTTAGTTTTCCAGTATTTTCGGAAGGTTATCTCTAGTTCATCCAGGAGATGTTCGAAGAAGATACATTGAGATTCCCAGCCAGCATGTCGCAATACCAGGAGCGGGAAATTGACCACCGTTCGGAGCTCAGAGAAGGGCATAGCTTCGTCTTTCAAGAAACGCTTGGAGTACGTATCCAGATATGAATAGATGATATCTGAATACATCCCCAGAGTCCTTGCCAATCCTGTCTCAAACCCAGGGGTTGCTGTCATTATTGAAGAAGAAGCTTGTACATTTTCTATCCTGGGAATTGAAGTATGTACCGCTGGAGAGGTTGGCAAATGCGAACTCCCTTCATCAACCTCAGTCTGGATAAGTGGAGCATGAGTTGAGCTCATTGCTGCAGCAGTTCCTACTAGTCAAAGGGAAAATAATCAGCATATAAAGAAAAAGAAACAGTAGAAACAGAATTTGAAATAAAATTCTACCAGGCTGAGGTTCATATTCCATATATTGAGGGAGTCTTGCGTCTTCTCGTAGCCGATCCATGATGGTGTCCGACACCTGCTTCATGTGACTGCTTCCAGCTCCAGAATTACTGGGCGCTGGAGCATTGTCCGGAGATTGAGCAGGTTCGGAGCTGAGTTCCATTCTGTTCCCTCTAACTTTATCTTCATCATAATGAGTAGAAGTGCCAGCATGCCAATCCTCTCCTTCTTCAGCTTCTTCTTCTTCTTCAGACTCTTTTTCATCCCCAGCTTCAGGATGAGTCTCTGATCCGGAGTCCATGATGTTCACATCTTCATCTATTCCTTGAGATGAATGAATCTCAGGAACAGTAATGATAGCATGTTCAGTCTTTCCTGAAATATCAGTTCGAAGAATGATGTCTTTACAAACATTCTTCAACAAGTCATCAGCAGTTGATAGCTCGGACATTGGCACGTCTTCATCGCCTCTGGCCAAAGAAATGTTTTCTTTAACCCGAGTTTCTGGAACTTTCGGTTGTTCTATAACTTCTGCCGGGGCTGGTTCTTCTTCAGAATATTCAATCTGGTCATCCAATGCCTGGATGACACCCTCTGTCCTATGCTCAAAAGGGATCATCCTCATCACTGAGGGTTCAGTAGCTACTCCACTTATTGTCGGAGCAGTCGTTTCCTGAGCTCGAGTGGACTCTACCTTAGTCTGTTCAGCTGAAGTTGCTGGAAGATGAACATAATCAGATTCTGTTTTCTCAGTGGAAGCCGCTTCATTAATCTCTGGCAAGACCCCTCCACTCATAATCGTTTCCAGGAGTTCATTGCCCTTCATTTTGCCGACGGTCTTCTTGACGTTCCTGCCTCTTGACCTCCTTGTTATCAAAGGAGCATCGTCTTCATCTGTATCTTCGTCTTTATCAGCGGCGTCATCTTCGTCAACTGAGATGCCGCCTAAAGATGAAGTGGCAGTTACTGAGACCCCTTTTTTCTTCTTCTTAGATGTCTGAGACTTAGTACTCTTTTTGGAGACTGTCTCAGATTCATCACTTCGCTTCCTCTTAGAAAGGGATACAAATATGGGAGGAAGAACTTCATCAGAAAAATTTTGCTCTTGAAATAAGTCATATAGGGGCTCAACCTCCGCTGTCTCATCTTTAGGTTCCGGAGAAAATTGTTGAATAACAATCTTCTTCTTCGACCTCTTTGATGGAGCTGGGTCGTCTTCCGCAACAAAAGTCTTCAGATGGAAACTCGGTATAAAGGTGCTCGACGAAACATAGAAGCGAGCATATGTGTAAAGCATCTTCGTCCCCGTGCTGGATAAAGGATTAGGCATAGAGAATACAGCTTTTGTATCTCTAGCCGCGAAGTATCTCCAGGCCCGAGCTCCGTCAATAAGCCCTCCACGAGCAGAAAGGCAGGTGGTGGCATTCCCAACATGAAGTTGGTCATATCCGAATTGCCTGGCAAATCGGCTCGGTAGATACGGCTCCAGATACGTCATTTCTTCATGACAATATACCAGATGAGAGGGCCGGATTCTCTGCAACCACTGAAAGGCTACATCATCTAGCCTATGACGCTCGATTCAGAATGGACCAATGTGACGCATGCTCTCATAACCCAGTGGTGGAGGGACACATTGAATGGACCAATGTGATGCTCGATTCAGAATATTTCTGCATTCTGGAAGAGTGTGAACCTTCCAGAAAGTTTCTCCGGAGTACTTCTCCAAAAAGAGACTGCCACTCCCTCCTGCTCCCGGAGGTATCAGACCGTCAAGCCAACCATATAGATATGTGAAGGGCCTCTCTATTCTTGGGAATTCATCGGTCATCCTCCTCTGATTAGATAGCATATTGGTTACAAAATTCTGAAGACCTGAGTTCAACCTACAGGTCATCGCTGATAATAAGTCTATCTTATAACCATACATAAGGCGCACTGCTGCAAAAATAACGCCTCTATGTATTCTGTCCAGAGAGCTGGAGCCAGGAACGACGAATCTTCTTAACCAAAGAGATAGGAATCCGGCTAAATGACCGTTTCTTGACACAGTCTTTCCACTCTGTCTCATATACGAGCTGAAGGTGGTTCCAGCTTTAAACTCATACCAGTCTTCATTGATCGTGAAATCCTTGCAGTCATACTTCTCTAGTAGATAAATGATTTCACTCTCAGAGAGAGGCTTGAAGGAGTTAATTTGGTACCATCTCTTCTCGTTTATCTTTTTCTCATCCTTTTCACGGTTCATGAAAAGATAAGACATCCACTTCTGGATGTGGTTGCCGATTTCTTCCTTAGTACTCTTGTAATACAGAGTACATGTGCCGAAATGGCACATCATCTCTTCAAACAGGTGCACCATCTCCGGATTCTTCTCCGACAGAAAGTTCAGTTCTTCTGTCGTAGGCATATACTCTTCATACGGTAGTGTGCCTGAAGGCAGATGCGAGATGTATTCCATCTCATGAAGGGCAAAGCCCATCTCCCCTTTGGGAGTCATAAATGTCCCCGTCCTGTGGTTATACCTCTCAACCAAGGCCAGGAACAGAAAGGGGTTGGGTCTGAATTCGTAGGAGGAATTGACGATCGCGTCATAAAGGTTTATCTTCTTCAGCTCACTCTCAAACTTCTCCAGAGCCCAATGGACCAAAGTCCTCCACCTCATGTTCTCCTGATTCATTAAGCCGTTCATCCTCGGCATCGAATCAGTGGGGTAGAATGAATTCTCGTTTGCCATGAATTCATTTATAAAAACAGGCATCCTGAATGGCATTAATATTGATGAGTCTTTGGATGGTACACATCCCGGCTTCAAACCTCGAAACACGGATACATGATTCTCTGGGGAACTAAAGAATCCCTCCTTCCTGTAAATGATATAGCTCGCCTTTGCCTACTGATATTCTGTTAAGTGCCAGGACATCTTTCTGGGATAACTGGCATGCATGAATCTCATGATAGATAAGCCTCTAGAAACCTTCGGCCAGTACATGGGCTGTCTTGCATCACCTTCGAAATAGAAGCAGACCTTCTCTCTGATGCCCTTTGGTTGTTATTTCTGTGCTATGGCATCCCCGAACAGAAATACTCGTTTCTTATGGGACACCTTGTCAAGACTCTGCAATGGTTCACCATTTATCAAACAGAGCAGGGTGGTATGATCTTGATTCTTCAACAAAGATAGTCTGGTTTCCGGAGTATCAAACTGAGGAAACTGTACATGAGATAAATTATGTTTGAAAGAGAAGCTCAAATGTCCTTTATAATCAGCTTCTTCACTTCGGATGTTCACTACAGAAAAGAAAAGAAGAAAAGATCAGACATGTTTTGTCACGCAGACTTTAGAAAAATCTATGCGTGTTTAACAGCGTTTCAAAGAAAATTTCATAAGTCACGCAGACTTCAGACAAAGATCAAAAAGACACGCTGAATGATTTATCCACGCATGTGATTAATTCACGCAAAGTCTAGACATATTAGAATGAAAAGTCACGCATCATTGCCATAATCACATTGAAGTGAAAATGACAAAATATACGCTGACAGATCAAGACTAATCTATCCAGAGGATGACCCTCAGAAGTCTGCGTGACTATTTCAAAATCGACATCTCTGCCAACATATAAAAAATTACGCAGAGTCATGAGAGCCATGCTTTGCGTAAAACACAGAGCTTCATAAAAATGAAGATGTAAAGTATGGCCAACCCTAAAGTGGGGGCATACTTTATTAATATCCTTTGCCCTAAAAAGGGGGAATATATTTCGAAAGTTCATTATTGGTTGTTCTAAGAATCCTAGGATTTCTATATGGAGTTCATCTTCATCAGTTCGTCTTCATCAGTTCACATCCCCATCTATCACTTACGCTGTATATGAGGATGCGTGACTTCGTGTCGAGGGAGTCTGTCGGTGGTGGCACGCGAGGAAGTCGCAGGAGCTTTCCCCTTGGCCTGAGTGTCGGTTTTCTTAGGAGCCATTGCTGCTGAGAAGGGGAAGAAGAAGTCGGGGAAGATGAAGTTCGTCGGGGAAGATGAAGTTTCTCTTCTGTAGATTTTCTCTCTCTAAAGCAAATAAAGAAAGAAAGAAGTGATTTATGGCTTATTTATAGGTTCATGAAGAATTCCAAATGGCAACATCATTATTTGCCTCGATTTAGGAGCTTTGCACGGGACCCTAACTGCACAGAATCCCAATAGTCCAATTATTTCAGAGTAAATCCCTCTTTAAAGTCATCTCAGCGTGACTAAATTCATTTTATCATCTCGATTTCAAAGTATTTCGAAATAATTTATCATTTTTTAAAAACTTTGAAGGGGGTTTTGTAGGCCTAAAAAAATGAAAGTCACGCTGAGTTGATCAGGACAAAGTCTAAAAGTCATGCTGAGTTGATCAGGACAAAGTCTAAAAGTCATGCTGAGTTGATCAGGACAAAGTCTAAAAGTCACGCTGAGTTGATCAAGACAATGTTTAAAAGTTATGCTGGGTTCTACCAGACTATTTCCTCAAATATACGTAGAGACAGCTCATCATTTGTCAGAGTGTCATTATGACTGACAGCACAACAGTCAAAGAATGTCTCCTCGTATGCCACGTATGCACGGAACTCGAGAGATCACAGTCGACTATTGTGTGACTTTCGAAATCTTCTTCAACAAGACTCAGCCTTCATCAAGTTGGCGTACCAAAAGAGCTTATTGTCATTTAATGCGACTGACAAGGCAATCAATGTCAGAGATTTTGTGTCAGTCGAGGCACGTCGAATCAAGACAGCTGGCAGTTCTGACTCAAGTCTGCGTGTATTTTGAACTTCTATGTTCCTTCCTCAAGCTTGCGTGAATTCTGAGCTTTCTGCTTCCAGTTAGCGTGTATTCTGAAGCCTTTTATCCAAAGTCTGCGTAGATTTCGTCCTCAACAAGCCTGCGTGGATTTCATCAAATTGGAGTACGTGGCAGCCATGCCACCGATCTCTCACCTGCGTGTCCTGTAACTTGCACACGACTCATGCACGATTGCCATGTGTCCAACAGTTACAGGCCACGTCCAGTAACTGCTCATAACCTTGCATATGTTAAATCCTGCATGATTTTCAACTATGCACAGGTTGTGAAGACAGTTATCTTTTCAGTTATTTTTGACTCTATAAATAGAGTTCTTTTTCTCATTCATTGTACAGATACATAGATATCTAAATTGCTGTCAAATTTTTGAGAGCTTTTCTTCTTCGTATCGTCTAAGGGATAAAGCGATCGTCTTCTAGATCGGATTCCTACAATTGTATTTTTCCAGAAATACAATAAATAAAGTGAATTTATTTATGGAAAACATACCCCTGTGTAGGATTGTGTGTGGTGTGTCCTAGTTTGTGTGAGTTGTGTAAGGTTATGTATAGGTAATGGTCAAACTAGTGGCTATGAGCATAGGTAATGTATGGATATATCGAGATAATAGGTAGGACATATGTAGAAGCTCAAAAAGTATGAACATCATCATGTGCTACTCATAATTTGTGCCAGCACTCAAATAGTCAAATGGCACCAGACAGCAGATGGTGCGTGACATCAATTGGCACTGGACTTCAAATGGTGCTGGCTGACACGTGGCAAGCTTTCTCGAGAAGCTAAAATAGTTTTTATCATGACTGACAGCACGTCAGTCGAGAAAAATTTGTTCGAAACCCGAGCGCACGACGCTCGAGGATATTATGTCAGATTTTTCATAATGATCAAACAGCTATCTCGCGCTATTTGCAGTTGGCGCTAGATAATCATTCAGAAAGGCACTAAAATAGCAATAAGCGCCTGGCGCCACCCAACAGTTGGCGTTATTCGATCAGATCATCCGGAAGCAGTTAGATGATGTGGCACGTATGCCACTAATCTCGAAGAATGTGTATGTGACACTGCCCATGACCAAGCGCATCTCCATCACAGAATGCCACACATCTAAGCAGTTAAACCAACCATTTGCATGACTGGGTGAATGGCACAATAATTGCAGTATGTTCCCATCAGGACATCTACTTAATAGTTATCTCTAAACTCTATAAATAGAGTTTCAAACTACTTCACAAGCATCACTAATGATCATAATCTCCTAAGCACTTGCTGCAGCACTCTCCAAAGGCTTTTTTCTTCGACATCTCATCGTCCAAGGGATAAAGTGATTATCTTCTGATAAGATTCCTACAGTTGTACTTCCCCAAAAATCAACTTGTACTCTTGTAAGCACTCTTCTCAATTTATAATCAAATAATTTTTGTTTTTGCAAACAAAATAGTGACTCTACTGGGGACGACTTTCTTCTTCGACGAGAAAGTGACAACTCAATAAGATGTTGCGTCGGTCGGCACGACACAGAAGACTCTGGTCATAAAAGTCGACCAAACTGCCTACGAAGTCATGATTGGCGCAAGGGGTGCCAAGCGCGCCACTATTGTTGCTGCTAAGAACAGGGCACGCGCTATTTAGACTCCAAAGTCCTCCAGTGCACCAATCACAACTTCTATATCGTGCTTGGAGAAAAGCTCTGTAGCTACTTCCTCTTCCTTGCTAATTCTTAAATTGGTAGAGAGTGCTTCAACCACTACCCCGACGCTAATCAGGGGACAGTGCCACATGGCCACTTCCTCTTCCTTGCCAATTCTGAAATTGGTAGAGGGTGTGCCAGTCATGACCCTGGCGTCAATCAAGGGACAGCGCCCTATGGCTACTCCTTCTTTCTCCCCAGTTCCAAAATTGGTGGAGAGTACACCAATCACTATGCTGGTGTAGAACAAAAGAATATGCCCTATGGCCAATCCTCACTCCTTCCAGTTCTAAACTTGGTAGAGAAGTTACATATCACTGCCCATGCGCAGAATAAAGGAAAGCACCCTATGGCCTCTCCTTATCCTTTTTTAGTCCTGGACTCGGTGGAAAATGCATCTGATTGTGCCTCTATGCCAACTAATACGAGAACGCTCCTGAGTAGAAAGTCTATTTCTCTTGGCAGAGATAATCAAATCAATGCCAAGAACTCTGCTCGAAGTCCATTTCAAGCTGCTCATCTATGTCACGCCAAACGTGCTGGAATAATGTGTGCAGAACAACAGGGCATCATGCCCCCTCCTCATGGCCATCGCCAATCAAGCCAGAGCCATGATCTTCCTACCTTAGGCATTTCAAGAACTAAACAGGGTAAACTGAGGGTGTCTCAGACAGATAGCCAAGTAGTGCATGTAACTCCACCTCCCTATTTTAAAAAATATTTTAATAATAATAAGTTTGAGTCTAAAAATCATTTCAAATAATAATAGCCTTGATAGAGTATTTTTAATAAATATTTCATGATTATTTTGGAGGGAGGTTTAAATTTTGGCAACTTACTAATTTTCAAATCTATTTGGAGTGGTCCCTACTCCCTAACAACTTATAACCAAATTTCCAACTGATTTTAACAGATTCTGCAATAGTGAAAAGGTGGAGGGCTTATCTGTATAATTTACAATTACGGGAAGGGCCAGTTTGTAATTATCTATAAGTGGGGGGGCTTCTCTGAAAAGTTTTTTAGCTGAGGGCCTAAGTGAATAATTTACTCTTCCACTTTTTAGCCGAGTGGGTGAAGAGAGAGAATTCATTTTATGAATTCATTCTCTTTGAGCTTTGAGCTCGGCCCCCTTTTCTTAACCCTAACCTAACCTAACCATAGCTCTCCAATTTCCATGGCGGAGACGAAGGGATCCACGCTGGCGGTTGATGGCGGAGGCGATGACCTTCTCTTTTTCGATGATTCTCTCCGGCGAACCCTTTCCGATGGCGAGGATGAGCAACAGTGCCATCTTCCATGGCTGAGCTCGCAGCGTCGAGCTTCGCTTCTCCACAGGATTTCTAGACTGCGGCGTGTATCTCCAAAGCAGCGACGGGGCTCATCTTCTTCCTCATGGCGACTGTTCTTCGATGGCTGCATATCTTCTTCCTCAGCGATTGTGAGGACACGTTCCATTTCGATGATCTATTCGATGGCGAATCATGGTGAGTCCCTCTCAATTCCTTGGAAATCCTTTGATTCTTGATTTCTTGCTCATAAAGTATTGATACACGTTCGCAACTCAGATCGGAGACGAACGGTAAGATTTCCTCATCGATCGACCGAGCAGTTCAGATCTCCATCTCTATCGATCATCACTGCTAGTAAGTCTAGGGTTTTCGCCGCACGATTTTGTTTCTGTAGAGTTATTGATGAGTCGACATATACTTTCGCTGTTATTTGTTAGATTTTAGAATTCTTAAAAATTGTGGGTGATCGATTCGGATCTTCGGAGCTGCTACGACACGTATCGTAAGAAGTCTTGGACACGAAGAATTAGAATCTGTATCCTTGTTAATCGAGTATTCGGTGCTGAACAAGATTTCTTTTCAGGTAATTATTCTATTTTACTTGCTCGAATTCCTTTTCTGTAATTGTACCTAGTTGTTTTGACCATAATACCAAGTGTTTATATTCGTTTCACGTGTCGTGGTTGTGTGTCATTCGTGATTGGTGTGGATTCGTGTCTAGTGATTGCATATCTGAGGTTGGACTGAAGTTACAGTAACAGAAATGTCGTGGATTGGTTGTTGCAGTGTCAAGGGTGCGTGTCCAAGGGTGCGTGTTCAAGGTTTGCGTGTCCAAGAAGTTGATTGGGTCCTGGCTCGATTAGGTGCGAGACCTGTAGCTGTATCATTTTACTGGTGGCATGTCCGTGATGGGGTTGTATTTTTTGGAGGCTTCCAATTTGAAATTTTTATATTCTTTGTATTAGCTTATTTTGATTTACTTATATTCTCTATTCAACTGGTTATGATTAAGATTTGATTTTGAAATTGAAAGGTTAGTTAACTACTGGTATCATGATTTCAAATGAATTTTTCTTTTGATATAAAGTTGGCAGACTTTGAAGGATTCGATTTGGTTGTAAATTGATTCTGGGATATTCTTTCATTAGGAGTTTTGACATTTCGGTTGTGTAATTTTTGGGGCCTTGTCTCTAATTTTTGTGTTGGTTTATTTATACCTTGAGTCTGCAAGTGTTGCGAGACAAAAGGGCTTTATTCTAGATTGTTCATCTATCCAAGAATTCATTAAGCAGGATGATTCAATATTCTGAACATCCAAACCTGGATTATTTGTGTTTGTTTGGATTTGTATTAGTGTGGTCTAAATGTTGTGTGTTGCTGAAGTTGAAATGGGTGGACCAAGCAAGTTAGGGGCCATTTAAGCTATAGTTGCTTGAGAGGTAGAGTTGGTTTCAATTAACATGTAACTTGTTTTTGTAAACTACTGTGACTATGGGTATAATAACATATGGAAGGGCTTGGCTTTGCAAGCTTTGCAAGCTTTGCATAGGTGTGGTATAGATTAAATGCAACCTGAGAGTTAAGGTCTATCATGAGTAGTAGTATTTGCTAAGTCTATATGTTTGGTAACACTAATAATTAGTACCTATAGCTAAATAACTTATGAATATTATGGTGTATGTTGTGAACAATTACATATTTATTGTCCAGTCTAGAGTATAGTTAGTATATCTTATAATTATTTTATAACTAGAAATGGTTAGTTGATGTAGTAAGCTAGTGGATAAGTTGTTTAGAAATTAATCAACTTGTAAAATCATTTCATAACAGGAGGACATCTAGCTCCGATCTTCACCCGTACTTTCCTGGAGCAAGGCAAGTACACTCTATGGTCTTGTACATTTCATTATATCATGTGCTTCCTTGATTGACACACTGCGACACGATATGTTTTTCTGGTGCTCATATTCCTTGTTCTTATTACTTGTACCTGGGGAGGAAAAATATACTATTTATGTGACCAAACCCAAGAAACAACTCAGGTGTGTTTAGCTTAGACCCCGCATCGTGCACGCGGGTCTTAAGCCGTACCATTCATGTGCTTCATGTGCTTCATGTGCTTTCATGTGCTTACCCCTAGCCGGTCACATACTTAGTTATATTTCAAATATTGTACACATATGTTCAGAAGATATATCATGTACTTTGCTCCTGTGATTCCTGAGATACCATGTTCTTTCATGTTCTTACACACCATGTTCTTTCATGTTCTTACATACCATGTTCTTTCATGTACTTATACACCATGTTCTTTCTTGTGCTTTACATACCATATTCCCTTGTACTTTCATATCATAATGTCTTGTTCATTACCTAAAATTGTACTTTGCTCCGCTCCTGACTGGATAAGTTACAGGTATGCTTGCAGGATATCATTCTACCTTATGGACCAGAGCCCGGGATCTTAGATGAGCAGGATGGGTCATGACTTAGCTTGAGGTTTCAGGTTTAGACTGTTAGCTTTACTGTTAGATATTATTTTAGAATTTATAGTACATTTCATTCTTGATGACTCGTACATTTATATATATAGAATTGTGGATTATGGTGATCATTCTGGGATGCTGTGATTATATATATTTATAATTATCTGGTTAGATTTTCCTAGTTTGGTACAGCTTACTTCGTCGTGTCTCACGACGAAGGCTGGGTGTGTCTGACTCGTATCTGATTATTCAGGAGCGGGTTGTGACATGTTTTTAGTGGTATGCAGGTCTTTCCTAATAGTACCTAGGTCTTGGCGTACTATTGGGGGACTTGATTATACTAGGGAAACTTGATCACAGCATAAAAAAATCAGGAATAAGGGTATATCAGGTATATTAGGTATATTGATATCAATAAACACTTGTTGTTTTAGGTCTAGGTTATTTTAACAGTTTTCTATTTTTTAGACGATTCAGACACGCAAATACCAGAACGGTTGATCCACCTATACTTGAGAGTTTCGAGCTTCCACTACCCTCTATCACTCTACTATCCCCATAGGTAGTACGTAGTTGACGGAGACGTTTGAAGAGTCCCTTGACAACCAGAGGTAGCATGCCATCCTTTTTTAAGCCAGAATTGTGGATACACTCTCCAAGCCATAGAGGATTTCTGATTTCCAGATCTTGGACTTTCTCGACACCGATCACATATCTTGCACCGAAGAGCAAACCAAAAACCAGGAGCCGCCACAGAAGAACATCCAAGCCTCTGAAGATTCGGCTCCTCTGATCCCGAATGCAATACAGACAACAGAACGAGACGGGAAGCTGAAACTCAGAAGAGACATGAAGACTTATGATGAAGATAGCAACTACTATGGATCCGCAAAGCGTTGCCACACTCAGACAGCGTTTCTTCAGTCGCATCATCAGATTCAATTAATGGCCATTTTTATTTTCTACCACCATCCAGGACATCGCTTCGACGAGTACAACAAGAGACTGAAGCTATGCTTGTTCTGCTAAATCGCATGTCCACCAAGTCAATGATTGCTCGAAGATCGTTGATCACACTGCCCAAAGACAAGCACGAGGAGCACCAGTATCATAGAAGAAGGACCGCCTCTCCAGATTCAGCAACAGCATGAAGCACTACCATAGGGACCAGTCTACGACAGAACAGTTGAAGAAGTTGAAGTGATTCTAGTCCCAGAGGAATACTGAAGGCAGACTGCAGAAAAATGATTTTTTTCGCATGGTTGGGAAAACCATGTATCTTGATTCACAATCCAGCCTTCCTTTAAATTCCTTGAAGCACCTAAATCATTTCTTGAAACTTCTTGTTTGACACGTTGGTTGATGTCGAAACTCATTTCGAGATATTGTTTCCTATTTGGTAAACTTGTTCCAGATCCATAATTCGATAATTGTTTGGAATCCACTATTCGATACCCTATTTCATAATTCATTATTGTGGCTTTGTTTTTGCTTCTATTTGAAAATTTCCTATTCGAACCATGTGCTATTTAAGATTTTATTTCTATCCAAAATTTTATTTTGAAACTTGTCCCTAATCAAAACATTGTTTGAATTTTTACTCATATCTTGACACCTGCTTGAGATTCAGCCCTATTCGAGACATCGTTTGAAGATTTTGTTTTCTATTTTGAAACTTTGGCTCATTCCCTAAGAGATTTTGTTTACTATTTGAGACTTGTTCCTATTCAAGAAGTTATTTCTGTTCACAACCTTGTTCGACCTTGTTTTCTATTGAAGTTCTATTTGTTTCATAATCAGGGTTCGGTACCTGTTTTTTGTTCGCTATTTGATACCCGGTTTTCTAAATCACTATTCGTAACCTTACTTCCTGTTCGAGATTCTGTTCAATATTTTACTTCTTATTCGCGGCTTTGTTGATGTCGATTTCCTATCTAAGATTTGTTTCCTGTTGAACTTTTGTTTGAGACTTCGTTATCATTCGAGATTTTGTTATACATTATGTACAAGGTTTTGGTCATTATTTCGAGACTTTGCCTTCTATCTGATACCTTGTTTCTATGCAACCTTCGTGGTTTTGTTACGTATTCAGGATTACGTTCCCTATACGGAATTTTGTTACCATTCCAGATGTCAGTTGAGATTCAGATTATTATTTGAAACTTCGATTCACTGTTCGAAATTTTAAATCTCCCTGGTTGCCCTTTTGTACTTAATACTCTTTTATTAAGTCCCTTGTTATTTCATAGTATCTAATAAATCCTTGTATTCTAACAGTCAGATAACCTCACCATTTTTGTGACTTGGACTATTAAAACTCATTTTGATTCCTTGAAATTTTCTATGGATAAAGTTCAAAGACTATTCGATGACCTACTAGAGCGTGGTAGTTGTTCACTGCAGCCATTATCTGGATTATGGAGGCTGAGGATTCACTGCAACCAGCTGTATACTGGCGAGGCATGAACTCCTACTGGAAGTAATTTTAGACATTCATAGGTTTTCGGGTGTTCTTGAGACTTTGTCCTAAATTCTTCATATTTAGATCTCTTGAGTTGCTTCGTTGATAATTATTTAAAAATGAATAAGGTTGATATATTATCCGGTAACATATTGTTATTTAAGTCATGGAACCGAAAGTTCACTGCAACCAGACATACATTGGCGGGACAGGAATTCTAAGTAAAGTGACTTCAAATATCTATATGTTCTTAGATATCATGGAGACTATATTTCCTTTTTATATGATTATTAATTTTCGAGAATCACAAATCCTTGCATGTTCACCCTGATTTGATACTAATATCTCCTGAGTATTTTGTACGTTCCTAAATCAACCCTTGTAAAAAATTTCCTTCTAACATTTATCGTTTGATCATTGAAATCCTCAAAATTATACATTGCCAGATTTTGATTCCATACTTCGTTTGTGTCTTGTTTAAACTTCGATCTTAAATCATGTCTATCTGGCCATGATTTCCCTATCTTGTCCTAGTCCACTTGTGTTAAACTATCGATTTTTGATTGTACTTAATAGCTGTGTCTTCATGATTTTGCTCCTCTAAGTAGTAATTGAAACTTTATTCTATTTCGTGCCTATTTTCTTGATCATTGTTAGATCGTGTTATTCCAACTTCTTGTGTGTAATTATCGTACAGGGTCTCAAGGCTCAGGGAGCGTCTCAGAGTTGCATAGGATCGACAGAAGCATTGGGCGGACAGCAGCAGACGGCCACTGGAGTTTGCGGTTGTAGATAGAGTGTTCTTGAAGATCTCGCCAACTAGGGGCGTCATTCATTTTGGCAAAGGCGGAAAGCTCAGTCCGAGGTACATTGGGCCTTTGATGTGACGGCACGGATTGGCGAGGTAGCGTATCGACTAGTGCTTCCAGCCAGTTTGGAGGGAGTGCATGACGTCTTTCACGTATCCCAGCTTCGACGCTACATTCCAGACCTGAGCCACGTGGTGGACTATTCATAGCTAGAGGTGGGTCCGAGCTTGACCTACGAGGAGCAGCCAGTGGAGATTCTTGATCGAAGGGAAAAGCGCCTGCGGAACCAGACTATTCCACTTGTCTACGTTATGTGGAGATATCACTCTCCGGGAGAGTCCACATGGCAATACGAAGATGAGATGCGGGAGCGCTATCCTGGTTGTTTGCTTGATTGTATTCTTGTTTTCAAATTTTTTTAAATTCAATAAATGACTTGTGTTTGAACTTTGGTGATTTTGAGATTTATTTTGTGGGTCTTCGAATTTTGAGGACGAAATTTTTTAAGGGGGGGAGATTTGTAACTCCACCTCCCTATTTTGAGAAATATTTTACTAATAATAAGTTTGAGTTTAAAAATCATTTCAAATAATAATAGCCTTGATAAAGTATTTTTAATAAATACTTCATGATTATTTTGGAGGGAGATTTAAATTTTGGCAACTTACTAATTTTCAAATCTATTTGGAGTGGTCCCCACTCCCTAACAACTTATAACCAAATTTCTAACTGATTTTAACAGATTCTGCAATAGTAAAAAGGTGGGGGGCGTATCTGCATAATTTACAATTGCGGGAAGGGCCAGTTTGTAATTATCTAGAAGTGGGGGGGCTTCTCTGAAAAAAATTTTAGCTGAGGGCCTAAGTGAAAAATTCACTCTTCCACTTTTTAGCCGAGTGGGTGAAAAGAGAGAATTTATTTTATAAATTCATTCTCTCTGAGCTTTGAGCTCGACCCCCTTTTCTTAACCCTAACCTAACCCTAGCTCTCCAGTTTCCATGGCGGAGACGAAGGGATCCACGCTGGCGGTTGATGGCGAAGGCGGCGACCTTCTCTTTTTCAACGATTTTCTCTAGCGAACCCTTTCCGATGGCGAGGATGAGCAACAGTTCCATCCTTCATGGCTGAGCTCGCGGCGTCGAGCTTCGCTTCTCCACAGGATTTTCAAACTGCGGCGTGCATCTCCAAAGCAGCGACGGGGCTCATCTTCTTCCTCATGGCGACTGTTCTTCGGCGGTTGCATATCTTCTTCCCCAGCGATCGTGAGGACACGTTCCGTTCCGGCGATCTATTCAGTGGCGAATCGTGGTGAGTCCCTCTCAATTCCTTAGAAATCGTTCGATTCTTGATTTCTTGCTCGTAAAGTGTTGATACACGTTCGCAACTCAGATCGGAGACGAATGGTTGGATTTCCTCATCGATCTACCGAGCAGTTCAGATCTCCATCTTTATCGATCAACAATGTTGGTAAGTCTAGGGTTTTCGTCGCACGATTTTGTTTCTGTAGAGTTATTGATGAATCGACAGTTACTTTCGCTGTTATTTTGTTAGATTTTAAAATTCTTGGAAATTATGGGTGATCGATTCGGATCTTCGGAGCTGCTACAATACGTATCGTAAGAAGTCTGGGACACGAAGAATTGGTATCTGTATCCTTGTTAATCGAGTATTCGGTGCTGAACCAGATTTCTTTCCAAGTAATTATTCTATTTTACTTGCTCGAATTCCTTTTCTGTAATTGTACCTGGTTTTTTGACCATAATACCAAGTGTTTATATTCGTTTCATGTGTCGTGGTTGTGTCTCATTCGTAATTGGTGTGGATTCGTGTCCGGTGATTGGATATCCGAGGTTGGACTGAAGTTGCAGTATCAGAAATGTCGTAGATTGGCTGTAGCAGTGTCAAGGGTGTGTGTCCAAGGGTGCGTGTCCAAGGTTTGCGTGTCCAAGAAGTTGATTGGGTCTTGGCTCAATTAGGTGCGAGACCTGTAACTATGTCATTTTACTGGTGGCATGTCCGTGATGGGGTTGTATTTTTTGGAGGCTTCCAATTTGAAATTTGTATATTCTTTGTATTAGCTTATTTTGATTTACTTATATTCTCTATTCAACTGGTTATGATAAAGATTTGATTTTGAAATTGAAATGTTAGTTAACTACTGGTATCATGATTTCAAATGAATTTTTCTTTTGATATAAAGTTGGCAGACTTTGAAGGATTCGATTTGGATGTAAATTGATTCTGGGATATTCTTTCACTAGGAGTTTTGACATTTCGGTTGTGTAATTTTTGGGGCCTTGTCTCTAATTTTTGTGTTGGTTTATTTATACTTTGAGTCTGCAAGTGTTGCGGGAAAGCAGGGCTTCATTCTAGAATATACATCTATCCAGGAATTCATTAAGCAGGATGATTCAATATTCTGAACATCCAAGCCTGGGTTATTTGTGTTTGTTTGGATTTGTATTAGTGTGGTCTAAATGTTGTGTGTTGCTGAAGTTGAAATGGGTAGATAAAGCAAGTTAGGGGCCATTTAAGCTATAGTTGCTTGAGAGCTAGTTGGTTTCAATTAACGTGTAACTTGTTTTTGTAAACTACTGTGACTATGGGTATATATAACATATGGAAGGGCTTGGCTTTGCATGCTTTGCGTAGGTGTGGTATAGATTAAATGCAACCTGAGAGTTAAGGTCTATCATGGGTTGTAGTATTTGATAAGTCTATATGTTTGGTAACACTAATAATAAGTACCTACAGCTAAATAACTTATGAATATTATGGTGTATGTTGTGAACAATTACGTATTTACTGTCCAATCTAGAGTATAGTTAGTATATCTTATAATTATTTTATAACTAGATATGGTTGTAGATGTAGGAAGCTAGTGGATAAGTTGTTTAGAAATTAATCAACTTGTAAAATCATTTCATAACAGGAGGTCATCTAGCTCCGATCTTCACCCATACTTTTCTGGAGCAAGGCAAGTACACTCTATGGTCTTGTACATTTCATTATATCATGTGCTTCCTTGATTGACACACTGTGACACGACATATTTTTCTGGTGCTCATGTTTCTTGTTCTTATTACTTGTACCTGGGGAGGGAAAATATACTATTTATGTGACTAAATCTAAGAAACAACTCAGGTGTGTTTAGCTTAGACCCCACATCATGCACGCGGGTCCTAAGCCGTACCATTCATGTGCTTTCATGTGCTTTATGTGGTTTCATGTGCTTACCCCTAGCCAGTCACATACTTAGTTATATTTCAAATATTGTACACATATGTTCAGGAGATATATACTATACTTAGTTCCTGTGATTCTTGAGATACCATGTTCTTTCATGTTCTTACACACCATGTTCTTTCATGTTCTTACATACCATGTTCTTTCATGTACTTATACACCATGTTCTTTCTTGTGCTTTACATACCATATTCTCTTGTAGTTTCATATCATGACGTCTTGTTCATTACCTAGAACTGTACTTTGCTCCGCTCCTGACTGGATAAGTTGCAGGTATGCTTGCAGGATATCATTCTACCTTATGGGCCAGAGCCCGGGATCTTAGCTGAGCGGGATGGGTCATGACTTAGCTTGAGGTTTCAGGTTTAAACTGTTAGCTTTACTATTAGATATTGTTTTAGAATTCATAGTACATTTCATTCTTGATGACTCGTACATTTATATATATATAATTATGGATTATGGTGATCATTCTGGGATACGTTTTTATATGCTGTGATTATATACATTTATGATTATCTGGTTAGATTTCCCAAGTTTGGTACAGCTTACCTCGCCGTGTCTCACGAAGAAGACTGGGCTTGTCCGACTCGTGTCCGATTATTCGGGAGCAGGTCGTGACAGTGCTGGATTCTGACATGCACACTTACCTTAACCAGAGCAGAACACCATCAAGCCTGCATCAAGAATACTTTGCGCTATCTACTAAATTGCGCATAGGGAGAGTTTTCCTCACCTATGCCAATGAGCTCAGTACTTCTCTGTATATACAGGGAACAAAGCATCTCAAGAACTGAAATCATGTTCCTAACATCATCAAAGAATATGTACCTCCGACTTCTCCTTATCCTATCACTGTAACCGATCTCCACGAACTTCTTGTACAAAAGCGGAAGATCGCAGGACCATCTCGTCCACCTGTAACTTCACATCAGGAACATTACTGTAATCATCACCATGAAGTAATGATCAAATGTTGCTCTCAATCAGCAAAACGGTATGTCTTCGACCGTTTGAACTACACTCGGACTCCTAAACTCATTATGGTGGACGAAGATGAATTACAATATGCTTCGATCAACATGATGTCCCAAAGTACTGGGGGTGGAAAACGTCTAAGACGTAATGCATCCCACAATCCCAGTCAATAATACCTTGATTGTATCTGTGACTCCGGTGAAGGGGTCTACCAGAATATAAGATAAAGGGGCCGAGACCTACTCGGTCAAAGGAATCTTCTCTCTCCTAGTCAAGGAGATGTCCTTAGTCAGAGAAATCCTCTTGATTCCGACCAAGAAATAATCGGTCAAAGGAATCTTCCTTCCGACCGGGAAACAATCGGTCAAAGAAATCTTCCTTCCGACCAAGAAACAATCGGCCAAAGAAATCTTCCTTCCGACCAGGAAACAATCAGTCAAAGGAATATTCCCGATTCTGACCAAGATTTCTTCGATCAAAGGAATCTTTCCACTCTTCATCCTGGGGTAGTTCCCTGCATCACTTCGACGTCGATAGTGAAAGCTCTGAGCGGACTATCTTTTCGACCAGCTCATCATCGATAGCCAGAGAAGTGACTGCCTATACCACTAATGAAGAACAAGATGCGTACAGCTCCGACAGTCAAGAATAGAGGATTGCTACATTAGAGACTAACTTAAAAAATATAGCTGAAATGGTTGCAAGTATGCATACAGTAATCGTAGCACAACACACTGTTCCACCGGTTGCGAATCCAATTCCAACCCAAGAATACGTAGCAACATTTACCCCTGTCATCACTGGTCTGGGCGTGCAATCTCCCCACAATGCTACTATACCCGCTTACGCTACTCCAAGTCAGTCTGGTGCTGGGGGCGGTGCTTATCATGCAGTTCCGCCTCCTAGCACATCGAATCAGTCTATTGCTCCCAAAGTCTCGGGAGATCCCCTGGAGGCAGTAAAGCTTTTGCGTAACCAGTTTGAAGCCTTCAAGCAGAAGGATGGTCTGTAGAAGCCAGGGATCAAACAACCCTACCATGTAGAGTGGAAGGAAGTTCCACTTCCACCTAAGTACAAGCCACCAACCATCATGCTATTTGATGGTAGCTTATCTCTGAATCAATATCTCAATCACTTCGAGGTAATGACTGATCAACTCCAACCGAATGATACTCTACTCACTAGAGTATTCGTCGGGTGCTTGGCGGGTGCGGCCTCTGACTGGTATCGTAGTTTGCCAGATGGGTGCATAACATCTTTTGCAGGATTCATGCAAATGGTCCTAGAACAATTCTATAAGGGAACGAACGATATGACTATCTCGGCCCTCATCAAAATCAGACAACGACCTAATAAAACTGTTGAACGTTTCATCTAGCGCTTCCGTCGTAAGGCACTCAAAATGCCTCTAGGTACTCCAGATGCACTGACTATAGATTCATGTAAATCAAACTTGTTACCTATAATCAGCATGTGGACTGGACCCACGTAATTCTAAGACTGGGCCTCCTTCATAATAAGTGCCAGGGCAGCCGAAGACAGTGCTGACAAATTTAAACAACTAGGCATCCAGATACCTAATCTTGAAAAATATGAACATCAACTAACAACGGCGGTCGTCAGAACAACCGCAAAGGCAAAGAAGCTTTAGCCATCAATGTGAAAGGTAAAGAAGCTTTAGCCATCAATGTGGGTCAGTCAACACCTACCACGACTGTAATGTCCTGCTCCGCATGGTGCATTATGCTGAGTCGTTGACTCGAAGAGTCGTATTGACCCGATTATGTATCGATGCAAATCGATACAAGAGTTACCTTGTCCCGAGAAACGCATCCAGTCGAATCAATGCAAAGAGTTACGTTGACCCGAGGAACGCATCGAGTAAGATCGATGCAAGTGTTAAGTTGGCCCGATAGAAAGCATTGAGTCAGCTCGAAAATTCTAAGAAATCAAATTGACGCAAGGCATTAGTCCGATTCGAAAAAGTATTGATTTTAGTTGGTTTCATGTACAGGCTATACATTTATGCTGAAATATAAGAGGTCAATATTTTGCCTTATTTGCAATGGTGTTCGTAAAACCAAATCGTCGCCTTGCTACGGAATGAAGCATAGGCACGGTAGGCCAAATCGCTTGGATAATTCAACGTAGCACAAAGTGCTCGAATGACTTAGTCAGAAGAGTTGGTCGCACAACAAGTTATGAAATTGAGCCGCATCGGCTCGGCGAAACGACAAGGCGTATAGGCTTATGGTGGAGGGACTTTGACTTCTGTTTCCTACCCCTTCATGCCTAAGGAAAAATATATCGTTGTATGCTAAGTTAGCCTATCGAGACCACGGACGTGGCTCGATTGAGAGATGAACATAGTACGTGCTAAACCCTAGATAGAACAATTGAAATAAAACGTACATCAAATGTACGAGTCGCTATGGAACATTGAATATCGCAAAAGCGAGAGCCTCTGTGCACAAGCCATAAGAACATGAGATAACTATATCGACAAGTGCCTTAACGCATGAGTCATTTCGTGCCCCTACGCACGAGCTAGTATGCTAGAACATTAAAAGACTATATCGTCACGAGTGCCTTAGTGCACAAGCTATAGAACATTTAATACCCTATCGAGGTGTGTCTCAGTTGTACGAGTCAGAAGGAAGGAACATACATTGAATACTAAGGCATATAATATAGGAATTACGGTGTCAAGGCGTGCATCGCATGCACGACTCGAAGAATAGAGAACAATCGTGTCAAGGCATGCGTACGTGCACGAGAATTATAAAAGATAGCTTTGTTGCGAAGAGAACAGTTGTGGCATGAATGTGACAAAACTTTCAGATGTGACATGATGCCTCAAAAAATGTTCGAGACCTTCGGGTCATTTGTTTGTCGAACATTGAGTTGGGGCATGGTGCCATTGAACATTGAAAAGAATAATGAAGTGAGAATACATTGAAAGAATAGAGAAATGCGAGACGACGTAAAGTCTGAGTTTCAAACTCAAGACTATGTTTGGTTGTATGAGTTTGATGCGCACGTTGCATGGTCAAATAGACTTGAGATATTGCCCATGCACAGGGTGTGGTAATTTCCCTCGAATGAGTTATATTTGCCGGGGCACCAGGACTATTCGGCCTAGGAGGGATGAATAATCATTGTTGGTAGTTTGGTTTAACCTTAGCTAACCATGATTAGAGACTAACCATGTCATTAGAGGCATAGTTATCATTTTAGATTAGAATTTAAGTTCTATTCTAAATTAGAAAACTTTTTAAGTCATTTTTAGAGTTTTGAGTTATTTGCTTTTTGGGCTTTTGCTAAAAAGGCTTTTTATTAACTTAAGTTGTATTTGGGCCTTATGACTAAACCCTAACCCTAATTCCAGCATGTGGCCGACCAATACAGCCCCCCTATATAAACACATCATGTAGCCACCAAGCCATTTTTGCAAAGCCCTAATTTCCAACTTTTTCAAATTAGACTCCATTCTCCAATTCTCATCCAAATCAGACCAAACGAATTGCGTTGCGATCCTTGGGAGGAGGAGAACTTGCTAGAGGCTATAGTTCCTATAGGTGTATAAAAGCCCACATGTAGCCCGTAACTTGTTTACTTCAAGATCAAATACACCTTTCCCACAATATTAATCACTCTAGTCAATATATCATTAATGCATGTATTGAAAACAAAAGGATGATTATTGCATCTTCCTTTTCTAAGCACATTGTAAAATATATTACTTCTATGTCAAACTTGATAAGGTTCAGTTTTGTAAGTAAATCACTAGATACCCGTTTAACTGGATGTTATGCGATCTTTTTCCTTTTTAGTTGCCTATTTTAATTTTTTGTAAGATTTTTTTAACTGTATGTTGTGTAGTCTTCTTTGTTTGTGTGAACTTCTTCATTTACATCACCACATGCCATAAATGTCAACAGATAGTAGGAATCCTCAATCAGTTTGGCCAGAAATCAAGAACCATCTGTATTTGTTTTACTATAAACAATTTAAGCCCTTCCGTCGATGTATAAGTGCAATAGGTATCTTCCCATTTCCAAAAGCACAACTAATGTGATATGTCATACTATTCTTAAACTATCTTATGTGTCGTAGTTGAGTGCCCTCACGTTTCAACAACTCTCAGTTTCAGTCGACCTTTCTCAAGCGCCAATAAAATCGAAAGAGCACACCAATCTTCACCCGCAAGCTGTAAGAAGATGAAATGAACCAGAATTATGAATTATGTTCTATTAGGGATTATTTCCTCTCGGGAAAAGTGTTCTAGAATTGAATATCTTATCTAGATCACAAGTAAATATTAGACATACCAAAGATGACCTAAACCTGAATGGTACCGGGCTCTGTCCTTATCTATGTTACACAGACACAAATGTGACACTACAAACAAATATAGGGATACAGACACGTCGTCTGTTCTGACATAAAGTTAATAAGTGGGGCCAATCTCACCAAAATACTTTTGTAGGCAGGGCTTTCTGTCAACAAGACAGACTCCAGACATGTAGTATCGGTTTGCATTCTACTATCATTATAGATATGCATATATACATGCATACGTTTTATGTTACGATACGAAAACCTTTGTTTCCATCTTTGTACTTCTGACTATGTACTTGTTATTTTAGTTGCAGTTTGCCTTGCTACGTGGTGTCTATGTTACGATACGAAGATCTGAATGTTCAAATTCATGTTGTAAAGGTAATCACCAACCTTGCTGGTAATGGTATAAATTTAATGGTACAAATTCATGTCAATCTAATACTACACATTGCCTTGCGACTATAATTTAGTTATCTTTAGTAGGTCGTTTATGTATGCATGCTTGCCTTGCAACTACAATTTAGTTATCTTTAGTAGGTCTTTTGTGTATGCATGCTTGCCTTTAACATATTTATGATCCCTATTGTTAGAATCTCAAGTACCATTCTATTTGTATGCACTTTTCTATAGTACAGTAATTACTACAAAGGGCAGTCAAAAAGATAGATTTGACTAGAATTGAACAAAACAAATATTTGGTTTTGAATAATTATAAGTTTATTTGTCTAGTTTTAATATTTGATTTACATTTAATCAAAAATCAAACCAAGTTTTATTAGTTTTTGGAACATTTAAATAAGACAGATGATAGTGTAGGACTCTAAGACCCTAAGGTTACATGTGGATTTAGCCTTCAGGAGGTTAACATGCTAGAAGACATCCGGGAATGTCAAGTGTGCAGAATACTTGAAATCATTTTTACTTCCATATAAAACTTGACAGTTCATGATAGGTAGAGGGTAAAAATATGACATTCCTTTTACTATTTTGCTCATATTAGTAGTCTAGTTTTTCAAATGTTGTCCATGATAGCTCAGTTGAGTTCTTATACTCTCTTTATTTTCTCCAAGATATTGTTCTCTTATTTTTTTTGTTGGACAAACATAAATTGGTAACTTGTGATCTTGTTCTCACAGGAACTATATGGAAAATGAGGTTGGATTGTGATGAGATGTGATTCGGGTTTATATATTTTTTATATAATTTGGAAACATGACATGTATTTTGATTTACTTATATATATATAGGTTTTAGATGTTTAAGATATTGTATAAAAATTATTTATTTTGGTTATTTGGATATGTGGCTGGATGTTTGTGGTGTGCAAACATATATTGGTTAATATAAAATTATGTGCATTATAGTTCTTTAATGTTTGCGATGTTCTGGATTATATTGATATTATATGTGTTTGGTAACTAGCAAAAGGAAGCATTGATTGTTACAAAACGTCAAGAAATATCTTAATTTTGCTACAAAATATTATTTCATGATGGTTTTTAAATGTCAAGAAAAGAGTTTTATGGACGGTCATTACCCGTCATCTAGGCCAAAGTCAAGAAAAGTCATGTTTGCCTTGACGGGTTTTTTTTTTCTATTTTTCCTTGACGGCTAAAAATGATCAAGGAAAATTTCTTAGTTGACGGTTTAAAACCATCAAGAAACCGTCAAGAAAAATGAATCCAGCAACCGTTAATGAAAAGGGCAAACTTTTCTTGACTCAGGCCAAGTTGACGGATCCATAACCGTCAAGATAACCCTTTCTTGATGGGGAATAACCGCCAAGAATGACTTTTTTCTTGTAGCGACGATGGATTCGAGTGAAATCGCCGTGAGCACAAGCGATTTCCTGGGGCGGGGCATGACATAACGACCATAAATAATCCCAAAGATCATTTGATAAAGCAGTAGATTATGAGATTCCAATAATTTCGTTAAAGATCAATAGCCAATAGATTCCAAGATTTGCCTGAATAAGAACGTCCAGTATTGTCGTTGAGTATAAAGATTGTGATCAAGATAGAAGTCCGCGTTCAAAAAATAAGGGTACAAGTGCGTAACAGCGTCCAGCCTACGCCGCAGAATCGGCGGTAGAACGCTGTACTAGGTTACTATCTAAACAACTCACATAATTATATAATGTACTTGTCATAAATCTCAACTCCGAACGGAGGACAAGTAGAGATATAATGAAACTCGATCATAGTCTAAGCACGATAAGATAACACAGAAGTCTATACTAATAAGACTAAACGACAACAACAAAATATAACTACTAAATAATAATATCTCAAACAAACCCAAATACAAGGTCAATATCTCAACTTATTACAATTCAAGTTCTAAACATGAAATCTAAAACAAGTCTACTAATCTAGTCTTCCGATCACTCTTGAGAGTCGGGGCCAAATGTAGTAATCCATCTCCGGATCCATAGTAAGTAGGGCATGTATCTTCAGGGCAAACATCTGTAATATTTTGACAACGTATCCAGTCATGATTGGAACGTGCACAACTCAACTAGAAATCCCAAGTAAATGGCAAAGACTAACAGTTATAGACAGTTATATTGATGAAGCATGGAAGTTTAGACAGGTAATGATGTAGAACAACAGTTAAATTACAAGAGAAATAATATAACAAATCAGAAGATCATGGCAATGGAGACTATAAATAAAAATCTAGCTAAACTAGAATAGAGGTGATATAAGTCCAGACATTATAATATAGACAAGTGTGATCCCAATGTGAGTCTAGTACAACATGAGTCGAGTGTGATCCCAATCAATGTTTCTAGTAGGGTAGTTCGAGTAAGGTGATACCTGACGATCCTGTTATGATAGTTATAGTGCTGATTCTAGACAACATGCCAAGTGTTTTTTAAAATACTGAGATCGACATATAAACGGCTAGGGGTAAATCTGGCACATCGTACACTGACCAGATGAGGGATGGCTAACGTTCGAGTATAGTTCACATGGAGGTGGTTCGAGTATTTAGGAATTTTTACATGTCTACTCAAGTATTTTCCCGCCCGATAAATACAAGTGAATTCATAATCCAATACGTAAATCGAGAACGAGTCCAGCCAGCACATGAAGATGCTTGCAGTGATTCGAGTGGTGGTTCTGGTAATTGAGGCTAGACAAGTAAAGTATGTGTGTCGCATACATGAATTCAGAAATACCAATCCGTGTTTGTAACAAAGAATCAAATAGAACTAACTAGAACTGGAATACAGTAATCAACAAGTAAATGAAAGAACTATCAGAGAATGTACTCGCCTGATACCCTGAAAGACTGATGAATATCAGATGTCCGAACTGGAGTCACAATGTCCTAAATAGAGCAATACAGGTTACAATGTGTTTTATATATAATAAATGAAGTTTACAATATAATCTACATAATTCTAGGTCATTCTAGGTCAAAGTCAACTCTTGGTCAACTCTTGTCAACCATTCTAGTTAAACTAGGTCAAACCTAAGTCAACTATTCAATTAGTCTAGGGTTTTGTCAAACTTAAGTTAATAAGTCATTTTAAGTCCATTTGAGTCAGTTCCAGGTCAAGTTTGACCCATAGTTGACTTTGGTCAACTAGTTAGTCAAACCTTGCCTAACTAGGCATATAGGTCAATTCTAAACTAACTCACTAACCATGGGCTAATATCCTATACCAATATCAAATATATTATTCAATTCAATTCAATATTATATGTTATATATGTAGGACCGTTGAGCACCTCTAGGGGGGTGAATAGAGTGTGTGCGTGTGCAGCGGAAAATAATCACCAATTAAAAACATAAGTAATAACTATGGCAGTAAATAGGAGACAGTAAATAAATGCAGTAAAGTAAGAGTCAAGAATTCAAACTCAGTGACACAGCGATGTATACTGGTATCCCTCTGAGAGGACTAATCCAGTCTCGAGTACTCTTGCTCGATGTTAATCCACTATGACACAAGCTTCAACTGAGTGCTTGCAACTCTTACAACACCGTGCTTGGCGACAAGTGCACGACCGACTTCACAACACCGTGCTTGGTGACGAGCGCACGACCGGCTCCAGAAGCAATTGGAAAACTGGAACGTTTTCTGAATACACCTCCGATACAACTCTTCAACACCAAACTCTAGATTAAACAGAAACTGTACTGGCTTGGCTAAGAGTCGTAAAGGCTTAGATATGAAAGTAAAAGCTCAGAACACTTTAGATAGAGAAGAGAAGAGATGAAATTGGATTGTTGAAATGAATGGTAAACTCAACTCTATTTATAGTGTTTTTGGGAGACCGAACTCGGGCAGAGTTCAGGCAGAGTTCGGATGCTAGGATTTCGCATACGAACGTTGCATGCAGATTTGGTGGGAACTAATATTCAAATAACCCAGACCGAACTCGGGCCGAACTCGGACCGAACTCGGTCAGAGTTCTGTCAGAGTTCTGCTGGTTCAGAACAGTAAGGAATAAACCAAATTTGCATAGGTTTTGGGCCTTTTGGAATTGTAGATTTTTTGGATACGTAGGTAGGCTTATTTTTGTTTGTGGACTGAGAAAAACCTAAGCCAGTACCGATCCGGTCAATCTCACATTTTTCCTAGACTCAATAAAAGGAAAAATACAGAATAAATATGAAAACCAATAGCCCTTTTGAAGACGTCTTTTTCCTGATATTGAAGACGCATTTTTCCTTGACGGCAATCGTCCAAAGATAAACAGATCTGAAAATCTGAATACCTTTCGGGGGCTTCGCCCCCGAACCCAGGGGGCGCTGCCCCCTCGACCCCTGTCCGCTGACCGGGCAGCGGAACCCCCGATGCGAGGCCCCGGATAGGTCGTTGGGCAGTTCAGAGAAAACTCCTTGTATAACGCCGTCTTTGGCCCATTAATAATTCTTTGTTGCATATGTCCTGCTTGTCTGCAAGTACATGTTAGACGAACAAAACAGTATGATGTAGTATGATATAATCATAACAATATGATATAGAACATTTAGGACAATGCTAAGTTTAAGTAGCATGAATATTAGTGACATCACTAGTTAAACTTAATTGATTAGCCATATTCAAAAACATGATATAATCATTGGGCTAACAATCTCCCCCTTTTTGATTATGGCAAATCGGTTAAGTTTAAGATAGATACAATAGATGTATATATCGCTAATAAACACATATTACTAAAAAAAAATTTGCTAACTTAAACTTATTTCTCCCCCTTTGACATGATCAAAAAATAAGCTCCCCCGTAATAAAGAGATAAAACGAACTCAAGCATAAGTATAGGAGGAAGGAAAAAGAATAATAATCATGATCAAGGATTAGGAGAACAGTGAAATGACATGTTTAGAAAATTGCATAACTAAAGTAGAAAATTTTGTCAAAATAGTTGGTTGAACTTAAACAAAGAACATTGAAATCAAACAATACATAGTTTACCAACTAGAAATCAAAAAATGATATTCGAAACTCAATATTATGATAAATATAACTCTAGTTTTGAAATATACCAATAAAGGATTTCAATAAGAAATAGATATCAATATAGCAGAAATCAATCATTGGTCATAAATAATTCATGAGAAATTCACAGATCTAGTATATACCGAATAAAAAAAAATAATGAAACTTTTAACAATGATCACAAAAAAATATGATTCATAATTTGCCCATACAAATTAGTGAGTCAATTCCATAAAGCGTATAATCATCGAAAAGAGATCAAAATAAGTATACTAGAATCTATGCAAAATTTATACCAAAGTTTATGCATTTGAATTCAATTACCTTAGCATAATATATTATATCCATTAGATAAACATGAAGGTAATGAAGATAAAATACTTGGGAAGGAGAAATCCAGTCGACTTGAATGCTCCCCCACAAAGTATGAAACGTCTAAGTATAGATAATCATGAACTTTGAGATAAAATCTCAATAAGAAATGCACAATCAATTTAAGCTCAAAGGAATCATTAATAAGGATAATTAAATATATTTGGCAACTTTTACAAACTCATAAAATGAGAGAATTAAAAATAATAATAATCATATATTCTCTCATCTAATACAAATCCAAATATCATGAACAACTCAACAAGATATTTAAGGTAAAAGAAAATATGTCCATGATGAACTAGTTATACCACATATTAAGGACATAAAGGAATTGAAACAATTAATTTGCTCCCCCTTAAAATATGCTTATATAGTTCAAAAGTAATTTATATGCATAAAATAGTTAAAATAAATAATCAAAAGATCTAAGGGGTATCCAAGATATGCATCTTTTCTTTCCTTTGATCAAATGCATACAAAATTTCAAACTTAAAACAAATATCATCTTTAGGCAAGAAAAATAAATATCCAATAAATAAATGCTTAAAGATGAACAAAGAAAATATATCTCCAATATATATATAAAAGAAATATTTCAAGACATTAAAAGATTTTGAAAACTGTCTTTAATAATAACATTTGAGTACCGGACAGATTCAATAAATCAAAAAGACTTTTCAAAAATGTGAAATTTATTACGAAAAACTGTCTTAGTAAATGTTCGAATGCATCCATTTAGTCCTCAGACTGAAAGCTGGCGATTCGAATCACAGAAACAATTTCAATAAAAGAATCCATAAATCATAAATAAATCCATTTGAACAAATAAACATAACTAGATATATGTCCAAAGAAAAATGTATGGCATGTCAAGGGGATAATTAACTTGAAACAATTAACTACTCCACCTTTACATGGTTATATCCAAAAATAATAGTATAGATAAAATTTAAGAATTTCAGAGACATATTTCCAGAAGTAGAAAGTTAATCCAAAAATATTAGGTCTTCTTATCAAAGTTCATTTCTTCCCTTTTAAAGCCTTAGCATGGTGTCCACTGACAACCGTAAGGTTAAAGAAAAGAAACGCTTTGAGAGAGAGTGAGTCAATTTGCTTGACTTCTCCCCGCAATGAATTACTGCTATAGGCAGTTAGTAACTTGAATAAGAAGAGAATAATAAAGCTTAAAATCATGAATATTATGCAAGTTAAAGACGAAATCACAAGATCATAATATCCACCGAGTAGTCACAAAATCATTAAGTCTGAATATCGAAAAGTGTGACAAAAAAATATATTGAAAGATGACAAACATTAACTTATGAAAGATCAATGTATGTTACCTTTTGTGAAAAATATAAAGAGAGAATATTATCCATCAAATCTAAAATTTAAAATCCATCAGATAACAATTGCAACTAGATCTCAATAAATCTTTAGTTTATAAAGTATTGATCAATCTTGGATTAGCTGTAGAGGTACTATCCCAGCTAACGGAGGTTCACCGGGGAACACTTAAGTACCGCTTCGCTTCGACCGTAGTCGTGGTGACAGACAGACCTTTTGTAGGCTTGTACCCAAAATAAATCTCTTCTTTAATAACCGAGGATTTAAAAAGAATTAGTGCAATATGAAATAAATTATATTCTATAGACTTAAAAATCTTAGAATAATGTAGCAAACAACATAAGATATATCAATTACATTAATCCATATGTGCTACAAAATTATTGGGTAACAATAAAATATAAAACATTTGTAAATCAAAAAGTAAGACCTAGATACGTTGATGTATTCTGGAATCTAGGGGACTGGGTTCAGTACCTTAGATCCAGAACTAGACAATAGTTGCATTTAGACCTTAATAAATCTTAAGTCTATAAAGTATTGATCACTTTGGGTTAGCTGTAGGGACCGGTTCCCAGCTAGCGGTAGTCCGAAGACTAGTACACCGTATCGCTTCAGGCTATTTACACCTGTATGACAGAAGGACCCTTTCGTCTTGTTCCCAAAATGATTTCTACTCTTAAGAACTTAGATTCAAAGGAATATATGCAGAATCATCGAACATCGTCGAAATCCAGAATTCCTAAAAGTAAATACCCAAGGAATAGTTTATCAAGATCAAGATATTAAAAACATCATGTATACAAAATGTCAACCAAAAAGCCAAAAAAAATACATCATTTAAAAAGAGGCTTTGAGGAAGAAGCTAATAAAGAGAGGTACATGAATTTGTTCAAAGTAATCAATAGCTCACATATGAGATAAGCACAAGTTTGAAACTACTTTCCAAAATAATATAATATAGAACTTGAACTTAACTCATATATCCCCATAAGGATATTTATACAAAAATATAAGAAACATGTGAGCAATATATGATTGATAATGAATTATTCATATATCATTAACAAGCATAAAAAAATATCACAAGATCAAAAATATGCATAAATAAACTTTATCAGACAAAGATGTAATTGATTCATAAGAAGTTAATCACAATAAAATTTGAGAATCAATAGTGAATATATTATGCAAGCACAAGGTTAACATAAAAATATATGTATGTACTTTTCAAGTAAATAGAAGACTTGTGCTAAACATACATACTCACAAAATACCGATCAAAGTAAATATGACATGTTAAAGACAAATCGATAAGAAATGACCATTAAAAAATATTAAAGGCGAAGAGACAAAAGCATATTCACCAAAACAAAATTAAGCTCCTATGCATGCTTCAAGAATAAAGATTAAAAGCAAAGAGCATACATGGATAAATGTGTCACACTAATAAAAAGACTATATAGTATGAAATAATCATTTAAGCTAATCAACTAGTCATGCTAGGATTATAACTCACATAAATGATAAACAATAAAAATATACCAATGAGAGCTAATTATCAATACATCAATAAGAACATGCTAGATATTAAAAACTATTTAGGAAGCATGTTACCGAAGTGGTTCTAGTGACCACAGTTCTGTTGGTGCAATTGCTTGGAAGATGACCTTTGTAGCTTTGCAATCACCAACATGCTCCATGGTTCTAAGGTTCAGCATAAGTACCTCCACCTGAAATATTTGGTGAAGACTTTGGTATCCAATACTTGGATCCATATTTGTTAGCTTTGGGAACCCATTTGCACAAGTTCATATCAACTAGTTTTCTAATCTGACAGCGATTAGAAATATGTCCATTCATACCACAATAATGACAGAAAGAATTAACATTAGTACTATGTGCAGTAGCAGTAGTATGATATGATGTGCGTGGATATTTATAATAGAAAGCATGGTTGTGTGAAGCTTTAGCTTTGCTTGCTTCCTTTGTAAAAGATCTGACGTATGTGACTTTGTGATATGCTACGTGTCTTGTGTTAGACTGAGTCGTAGGTTGTACTACCTGTTTTCCCAGTCTAATCTCTAACTTTTTAGAGTTAGCACAGATCTCATCATACTTAGCAGAAAGAGCATCAATTCTACATGAAGCAATAGAATACTTCTTCTTTTCAGATTCTAGTTCCTTCTTAAGTTTAGCATTTTCTTGAGTGCTTTTCTCAATGCATTCAAGTGCCTCATGCAATCTAAACTCAAGTGTGGAAATCTCAGTAGAATTATTAGAAGTAGAAGTATTTCTAGCATCATTCAATAAGCAAGTAAGCTTTTCATTCTCACGCTTATAGGATTGAATATCCTTTCTAGCTTGCTTATACTTATCTAATACTTTCTTGTGTTCTTCTAACAGATCACTGAAAGCATCAGATAACTCATCATAAGAAAATTCATTCTCTTCAAGAAGGGAATTATTCTGTACCTCGTTAGATAATGCCATTGAGCATAAATTTGCAGCTTGATGAGGTCTCTCTTCTTCTTCAGATTTGCTTGTCTCACTTTCGCACCATATGCTCGTGGTAGCGTACTTGTGAGATGATGATCTTTCTTCTTTTGATCGTTCGTAGTGACTCTCCTTTCTAGAAGTAGTAGAATCTTCTTGGATGTGGCCTATCTTCTTGCGGTTGTCACATACAAGCTCTTCTTCATATATAGGGTTGTATTGAACCTTAAATCTCGATGCCATTATGCACACATTTGCATTATTATAAAGACTATCCTCTTCTCTGGAATCGCTAGCACTGCTTTCGTACCTGCACTCATAAGTAGCTTCAAGAAGTTTCCAAATTTTATGAGATGTTGTGCAAGTAGTAATGAGATTGAATATATTAAAGTCTACAGCACAATAGAAAGCATGCTTTGCTTTTGCATCAAGGCTAGCTAACTTCTTCTCTTCCTCTGTGTAACTATAATAAGGCTTGTTAATAATAGAGGATGTGAGAATAGAAGTGATAGTAGGCTTTTGGTAGCCATTTACAACAATTGACCATAAGTCAAAATCTAGAGACTTCAAGTAGAAGCTCATTCGTGTTTTCCAGTATGTGTAATTTGTACCATCAAATAGTGGGAGTCTATTTGAGGATTGCTCTTCAGTTGTGAAGTACATACTTGCCATATGTGATATAGTGATCTATGTAATAGCAGTTATATAATAACAATATTACCTTGCTTTACCTGTATAATCCGCTCTGGTAATGAGGATCTGCTCCAAGGATGTTAAGCCAAATAATAGAGTCCTTGCTACTATACCAATTGAAGGAGCAATTAGTATAAGCAATAATATCTCTATAAGGAGTACTAGCTCTGATACCAATTGTAGGACCGTTGAGCACCTCTAGAGGGGGGTGAATAGAGTGTGTGTGTGTGCAGCGGAAAATAATCACCAATTAAAAACATAAGTAATAACTATGGCAGTAAATAGGAGACAGTAAATAAATGCAGTAAAGTAAGAGTCAAGAATTCAAACTCAGTGACACAGCGATGTATACTGGTATCCCTCTGAGAGGACTAATCCAGTCTCGAGTACTCTTGCTCGATGTTAATCCACTATGACACAAGCTTCAACTGAGTGCTTGTAACTCTTACAACACCGTGCTTGGCGACAAGTGCACGACCGACTTCACAACACCGTGCTTGGTGACGAGCGCACGACCGGCTCCAGAAGCAATTGGAAAACTGGAACATTTTCTGAATACAACCTCTGATACAACTCTTCAACACCAAACTCTAGATTAAACAGAAACTGTACTGGCTTGGCTAAGAGTCGTAAAGGCTTAGATATGAAAGTAAAAGCTCAGAACACTTTAGATAGAGAAGAGAAGAGATGAAATTGGATTGTTGAAATGAATGGTAAACTCAACTCTATTTATAGTGTTTTTGGGAGACCGAACTCGGGCAAAGTTCAGGCAGAGTTCGGATGCTAGGATTTCGCATACGAACGTTGCATGCAGATTTGGTGGGAACTAATATTCAAATAACCCAGACCGAACTCGGGCCGAACTCGGACCGAACTCGGTCAGAGTTTTGTCAGAGTTCTGCTGGTTCAGAACAGTAAGGAATAAACCAAATTTGCATAGGTTTTGGGCCTTTTGGAATTGTAGATTTTTTGGATACGTAGGTAGGCTTATTTTTGTTTGTGGACTGAGAAAAACCTAAGCCAGTACCGATCCGGTCAATCTCACATTTTTCCTAGACTCAATAAAAGGAAAAATACAGAATAAATATGAAAACCAATAGCCCTTTTGATGACGTCTTTTTCCTGATATTGAAGACGCATTTTTCCTTGACCGGGCAGCGGAACCCCCGATGCGAGGCCCCGGATAGGTCGTTGGGCAGTTCAGAGAAAACTCCTTGTATAACGCCGTCTTTGGCCCCGCATATGTCCTGCTTGTCTGCAAGTACATGTTAGACGAACAAAACAGTATGATGTAGTATGATATAATCATAACAATATGATATAGAACATTTAGGACAATGCTAAGTTTAAGTAGCATGAATATTAGTGACATCACTAGTTAAACTTAATTGATTAGCCATATTCAAAAATATGATATAATCATTGGGCTAACAATATATATATATATATATATATATACATACACACAAATATACAAAATACATATATGTATATATATAAGAAAAGGAAAATGAGAGCAAGTGTGTATGTGTGTATACTGTGTTGTGAAAGGGTGACTGCTGTTGGGCTGCCCCAACCTGGGATCAACATCCAGGAATCCCACAAGCACAACAAAGGAGAATATAACACAAATATAGATATAATGGCTATATAATATAGATATAATGGCTATATATATATATATATATATAATATATATATATATATATATATATATATATATATATATATAATAAACCATACAACTACTAACATCCCACAAAATCTGGGATTAAAAACCTCAAATGGACAGAACATAAAGCCTAAGGTATATATGAATATATGGAATATATGAAATATATGTATATATATACAGTACTAAAGTATATATTGGTATATAGATATTGAAACATATGTATATAAGGGAATGTATAAAACAAGTTAGCATTAAAACCTAATGACTAACAAAGCATCAAACTGAATCAAAAAATTACTCAATCAAACATTCAGCAAATCTCAGGAAAATACCAAACTGAACAGTAATATATATATATATATATATATATATATATATATATATATATATATATATATATATATATATATATATATATATATATATAAATTTATATATATATATATAAAAAAAATATATATATATATATATATATACAAAGAAAATTAGGAAAAAGTGTGCGAACACATGTGTCAACTTGTGAGTGTCATGAATGTGTCCAAGAACTGGACACAAAGGTGTCAAAACACGAAAAATAACATGGTATTAGAAACTGGCTAAGATAGTGCTCGTGCACGCGTGTCGAGCAACGTAGGACTCGTTGTGTCCAACGAGAAGCCTCGTGCTCGTGTCCAGAGTTAGGGTAGGTCTAGATCTAGGTGTCCAAAGGCCTGCATCATGTCCAAGAGTCGTTGTGTCCACGTTTGGACACCGTATTGGAGCGGACTGCACGAGCATGTGCGCGCGGCCTCATGCACGTGTGTCGGCCCAATAGGACATGACACACACGACCACAAATATCGTGGTCAGGGCTGTAGGTAGCCTAGGTATAGGGCTAGGTGTTGGATACCATGCTCGAGTCCATGCGTCCTCGTGTCTGAGTTATAACCCGTGTCAGGGCCAAAAACTTGCGTGTGCATAGCAGCCCAAAATCCATGCGGGTGCAATAACTTCATGCACACTCAACGAAACCTCGTGAAATTTTGTTAGCACGTGGGCAGAGGTTGCCCCTACGTGTCCACCAATTTTCAAACCAGACCAAGTCGTTTCTATCCAGTTATGGCACTCGATATGCAGGACAGTGCATGGGCCTCGTGCTACGTCCCCGTGTCCGATTTGGACACAAAAACAGTGTTAAAATAAACCCAAAAAAATGTTTTGGAATCACCTCATATAGGGCTACAATAATATAAAATTAGTTTTGAAAAATAACAACTTTTAATTCTTAGAGACATTTCATCGAACACATGTTCCAATACACCGACACGCATCTGATACGCCTATCAAACGGACATGAAATCCTACCAAACTACATCTACAAGTCTAGGGTACCTAGATGCATGCATCTATGAAGAAAAATTAGGATTTAAAAGAGTTTAGAAACATTTACCTATTGAGAGTTAGAATCTCAATGCAAAAGCACTCCAAAATGCCTCGACGCCCAAATCCTCCGGTCAAACGCCTCCAATTCCTTTCCCTCTGTGACTACACATGCAACTGCTACACCTACTGCTACACCTACTGCTACACAGGCTGCTCCACCTGCTGCTCCTACTATGGCAAGTCCATCTACCGACCTGGCGTTCCTAGACAATAGAGTGTATATCTGTCGTTCAGGTTTTATAGATCCCCCTACTCCACTAGAGGGGCCTTCTAGTGAGAGACGGACTGAGCTATGGGATGATAGAGGGACGTAAGTAAATAATTTAATTCTATTATCGATTTATATATTTACGCATGCTTTATTTTGTTCTAATTATAATTTATTTACTTATTTCAGTTCTTTCTACTTAATGCTGGCAATGAGCTTAAGGATATCATGTGGGACTATTTTCACAGTCCTTATCTGAACTTCCGGTCTATACCAAAGGAGAAGGTATTTCTTTAGCTTGAGATTTTAGGGGTATGTATAAAATAATTAAGTATCATAATAATTTTTATTATATTATTTATATACTTTTGAATTTTTGATTTTCTATTTTCATTTGCAGAGGAGCTACTTTTGGTTGGATCATGGTGAAAATGCAATCAAGAAGTTCTACAAGTCTGTTGCCAGCAAAAGGATGAGGGACATGATTAATTATCAAAAGGCGTTGGCCTTACTTCTTGGAGTGCGACGCAAGGAGTGAGTGAAGGAGAAATTCTGGTAGAAGATGAAGGAAGAGATGGCTACTCCTGAGTACAATGCCCAATTGGAGAAGACGAAGGTGGTTCATGCTAAGGCTGGTCTCCATACAGGTGGACCTATTTCGATCGCTGAGCATTTTCGACGAATGGTACGTATAATTCTTTCAAGATTTATATTTTTGTGTAATTCTGTAATATTCATATTTTTGTTATTAATTACTTAACTATTAAAGTGCGAGGAGGCAGTCAGGACGGGCGAAGATTCGAACACCATCGACTTACCTAAAATCTTCGAGCGCACCCACAAGCGAAAGAAGAATGAAAATCTAGTAGACGATCGGGCTACTAAAGCATATATAAAAATTCTTTTAATATACAAGCTAGTTTCTTATATTGATTTTGACAAGTAAATTTGACCTAATTTATAAGACATCAATAATAAATTAGTAACTTTATTGTTTTAAAGTATTTAGTATAATTTTACCCTAACCCTAAAAACCTTAATCCTAATCAAAAACCCTAACCCTAATCATAACTCTAACCCTAAAATTCCTAACCCTCTTTCTTAATAGCATAAGAAATAAAATTTATGAAATAATTATTTTTGTTTTATATAAATATATGAGACTTATGAGACATTGGAGAGTTAGGCCTCTTAGGCGATTGAGGGGTGGGGTTGAGACTAGTCAGCTACATAGGCCATGGGAGGAACAATATATGTGTACAAGATGTTAGGAGAGAAAAATGTGGTAGAGTGTATGGTACCGGATTGTTGGCATCGAAGTTCTCAATTTACTCCAGATCTCCTCCTCCACCACCATATGTACCATCATAGCTCAATACCTCCCACGCTACTCCTCTTGGCATGCTTAGTATGTAGCAGATGTCGATGTTGACGTACGATGTTTAGGGGGCAGTTAAGAGAGATTATACAGAGGATGCCTCCTCCTTCTACTCCTACTACTACCACTCCTACTGCTGCTCTGCCTCTGGCGAGTCAGTCGGCTCCTCCGGTTGCTCCTGCTCTTAGCCTTGTCATTCCGGATGCCATACAACAGGCCTTGACTATGTTTATGCTGAAGTTCATGTATAGCCAGCAACACCAGCCGCCGTCGCCATTCCACCTTCATGCTAATTTTTTTGATGGATTTTGAGGGATATATTGATGTTGTATTATATTTTAGTGCTGATGCTCTATGTTGTATTATTATTGTTTTGTATGGATATTAGTATTATTGTTTGACTATTGGTTTACTGATTTGTATATTATATATGTGGATATTGTGCCTAGATGGATGTTTGTAAACTATGTTGATTGGGATATAGATATGGATATTTGGATACTGTAGATGGATGCTTTGATTGTGATATTATGTGTTGATTGGGATGTGTGAATATGGATATGGTGTATTATATACATTTCGTATTGCACATTGTGTGTAGCAAAAATCGTTTGATTCTGGAAAAATATCTAAGTTAGTGAAGAAACAACAACTGGCCAGTGATGGATCAGCGACAAAAAACTAAAAAAAAATTCAATCATCAACGGAATTACGACTACCTAGCGGCGGATCAACGACTAAATTTTTTGTCGATATTATGATACAGTTACTGTCTAATACATAAAGAGTATCAGAGGCAGTCGATATTTTTGTACTAAGTTAGTCGCTGACTTAGCGATGGATATACACTACAAGAAAAATACCTTTTTATGACGGGTAAAAATTGTCATATATGACAATTTATGACGGTTTTGTTGAAGTGGGTGGGGTTCCCAACCTATGTGGAGAACACCCCGGAGTGCGACGAGCGCCGTCTGTGTGTCAAAGAAGCTCGGGGAGGTGACGAGGCCAATCGGAGATGGAGAAGAAGATCGGGAGCCACCATACAACATTCTGGAATAGGGGAGGCCGAAATCGGGCCGAGTTCTGTCCCTGGTGTCCATAACCTTTCTGGAACGCCCACACAGAGTTTTGGCCGAACTCTGTGTCGTCGGGCTGAGGCTAATTTTAGGGTGTTTTTTACACCGTTGGATCGTATCCTATGGTCCAGATTTTGCTACGGGATTAGGGGGGTTACATATGGTTTTTCCTAACCCTAATCATACACAACGGAGAGAAAAGGAAAGAAGGAGGCAAGAGTGCCATTGCAACTTTGGGAGAGAAGAAGGAGGATTGAAGGCCATTTTCGAAGGACGATCGTGTTCGGGTAATCTCTACTCGTCGTCTTTGTTCTTCGTAGCCTTGTAATCAATATTTCTTGCTTCCAAGTGTTGTGGGGATCCGTGTTGGATTGGAAGAAGTTTGTAGAATGTGTACTCCTTTATTTCATTAGTGAAGGCTTTTCAAGGGTTGGACTCCGATTGTCCCGTGGTTTTTCCTGCAAGGGTTTTCTACATAAAAAATTCTCCGTGTCTGTGTGGATTGTGATTTAGTGTTTTGGTTCGTGCGTTGTATTAATCGGTTCTCTCGCAGGTACTCTCTAGTTTGGAAAAAGGTTTCCGTGCTTCTTTTCCAACAAAGTGGTTTAAGAGCCTGATTATGGAATTCAAAAGGATGTCAGGAGTTGACAGGAAAAACTAGAGAGGAGAGATGGACAATAGCCTGTGTGCATGGTAAAACTAAACGCCACCAACTATCATTATTGGCGGAGCAAGATGAAAGATTTATTGTTTGTCAAGAAGCTGCATCTGCCCGTATTTGCTTCCGAGCGACCAGTTGATAAATTCGAGGAGGACTAAAAATTCGAGCACATATAGGTGTGCGAATATATCAGGCAGTTCATTGACAAGAATGTGTACAACCATGTTGCCAATATTGAGCACGCAAAGACGTTATGAGATAAGCTAGAATCTTTGTATACGAAGAAAACCGGGGTAAACAAGTTGTTCCTGATCTGGATGATCATGGGTCTGCGATACAAAGATGGGGCATCTATTACGGATCACTTGAGTGATTTCCAGGGCATGGTTAACTAGCTATCTTCGATGGGAGTCAAGTTCGACGACGAGGTTCAGGGACTATGGTTGCTGTGTACATTGCCAGACTCATGAGAGACTGTACGAGTTTTTATGATCACTTCTGCTCCAGAAGGCGTGGTCAGTCTAGAGTTTGCCAAGAGCGGGGTGCTGAATGAAGAGATACAGAGACGTTCTCAGGGCACTTCATTCACATCCCACCACTCAGAGGCGTTAGTTTCAGAGAGCCGTAGAAGGGGCAACAGCAGGGGTCCAAGTGGTGGCAGAGACAAGAGCAGGGGAAGACCAAGGGTCGGTACAAGGACTCAGAGTGTTACCATTATGGCAAGAAGATCCACATCAAGCATAACTGTTTCGCTTGAAAGAGAGAGAAGAAGGGCAACAAAGGAAAGCAAGATGAGAACACTATTGTAGCAGCTTCGATACATGGAGGTGATGTGATCGTTGTAGGTGATGAGGTTATCACAAACCTCGCTTGCGATGACAATTCTTGGCTAGTGGACTCAGGGGCTTCAGCGCACGTATCTCATAACAGGACACTATTTGCCACTTATACGACAGACGACTGTAGAGCGTTGAAGATGGGGAATGGAGATGTGTCGAAGGCAGTTGCCATTGGAGATGTATATTTAAGGACAAAGATGGGTGCAGTTCTTGTTATCAAAGATGTTCGTCATATCCCTGATATCTGTTTCAACCTGGTGTCGGTTGGAAGGTTGGATGACGAGGGATTCTTTAGTCTCTTCGTGAATAGTCAGTGGAAGCTTTCCAGAGGTTCGATGGTGATTGCCAGAGGAAGCAAGAAGCTTGGTCTCTACTATATGGAGGGGAGCACACAAGGGATACAGGAGGTGAACGTAGTTTCTGATACGTCTACCGAGTTGTGGCACAAGCGGCTTGGCTATATCATGAGAAGGGGATGGGCTACTTGGTGAACAGGAAAGTGATTCCAGGGCTCAAGTCTACAAAGTTGGATAAGTACACGCACTGCTTAGTTGGGAAGCAAAATTGGGGGTCTTTTCAAAGTCACCCAAGTTCAAGGAAGCCGACGTTGCTCGAGTTGATTCACTCGGATGTCTGCGGTCCTATGAATGTAAATTCTATTGGTGATGCGTCTTACTTTGTAACTTTTATTGATGATTGTTCCAAAAATATTTGGGTCTATGCCTTAAAGACCAAGGATCATGTGCTGCCCACTTTCAAAGAGTTTCAGGCCCCTTTTGAAAGAGAGACGGGCAAGAAGTTATTGTGTATTCGGTCCGACAACGATGGAGAATACATTGGTCCCTTTGATGCTTATTGTAGAGAGCAAAGATACAACACCAGAAGACTTCGCCTAAGACACCTCAGCTCAATGGTGTAGCGGAGCGCATGAACAGGATACTGAAGGAGAGGGTACGATATTTGCTGTCAGAAGCAAATTTACTAGGCAGTTATTGGGGTGAGGCTTTTCTCATAGTTGCTTATGTTATTAATTTATCTCCAAGTGCTCCTTTATAAGGTGATGTGCCTGACAAAGTATGGTACAGCAAAGAGCCGTCATACAATCACCTGCGAGTGTTTGGTTGTAAGGCCTTCGTGCATGTACCGAAGGACGAGACGAAAGGTCCAAACTTGAGCCGAAGACGAAGCAGTGTGTCTTTGTCGGCTACGGTCACGATGAGTTTGGCTATAGACTTTACGACCCAGTGGAAAGAAAGCTCTACAGAAGCAGGGACGTGGTATTCGTCGAGGATTAGACCATGACCAACACTCAGGATTCCAAGACGCCTTTTGAGGCAGAGGAATTGCCTAAGTTAGAGTCATTTCGCTTCGAGCAGTTTCCAGAGGATATCGCAGAGGATCCAGTTATGAGGGAGCCATTACATAGAGTTGCTTCCAACCTTGATCATCAGCCTGCTGATGGTTGTCAGGGTGTCCCTCAAGAGGATGAGCATGGCGAGGAGACAGTTTCTGAAAGAGAGAAGGCTGTTGGTATATAGCCAGCACCAGTGGCTCCATTGAGAAGGAGCGACAGAGAGCGTCGACCATCTACGAGATACTCACCGGGTGAGTATGTGCTACTGACTGGCGGGGGAGAGACCGAAAGTTTTGCAGAGGCTATGGAAGACAAACACAGGCAGGAGTGAATGCAGGCTATGCAGGAGGATGGGTTCCTTAAACGCCAATTCTACATACGAGCTGGTATGGTTGCCAAACGGCAAGAAGGCTTTGAAGAATCGATGGGTGTTCAGAGTGAAGCTGATGGATGATGCTACTCGCCCTCGATACAAAGCGAGGATGGTAGTTAAAGGCTACGTTCAGCGAAAAGGCAAAGATTATGATGAGATCTTTTCGTCGGTCGTCAAGCAGACGTCTATTTGGGTGGTGCTAGCATTGGCAGCCAGTTTCGACTTGGAGGTCGAGCAGATGAACGTGAAGACGACATTCCTTCACGGTAATCTTTAGGAGGAGCTATACATGGAGCAGCCAGAGGGATTCTGTGAGAAGGGCAAGTCACATTTGGTCTGCCGGTTGAGAAAGAGCTTGTATGGTCTGAAGCAGGCTCCGAGGCAATGGTACAGAAAGTTTGAGTCATTTATGGGGGAGCATGGTTATGCACGGACGACGTCGGCCAATTGCGTACTTGTGAGGAACTTTGCCGAGGATGATTTCATCATTTTATTGCTCTATGTTGATGACATACTATTAGTGGGTAGGAATGCCACTAGGATAGCAGAGTCGAAGCGCCAACTGGGTGAGGCCTTCTCTATTAAGGATTTGGGCACAGCAAAGACTATTCTTAGGATGGAGATTAGCCAAGAGAGAGAGTCCAAGCTGCTATACTTGTCCCAAAAGAAGTACATCTACCGGGTACTTCAGCGTTTCGGGATGGACGGGTCGAAGAAATTGAGTTGCCCCATGTAGCTCACTGAGGAGCAGTGTCCATCTACCGATGACGAAAAAGAAGATATGGAGCGGGTTCCATATGCCTTAGCTGTAGGAAGCCTTATGTATGCTATGGTGTGTACGAGGCCAGACATCGCTCATGCAGTTGGCACTGTTAGCAGGTATCTTTTAAACCCTGGAAGGGTACATTGGAGTGCGGTTAAGTGGATTCTACGATACCTTCAGGGCACTGTCGATTGGAGATTCTTTAGGTAGTAACGAGCCAAAGTTGGTTGGGTATACCGACGCTGATATGGCTGGATATGTAGATACGAGACGATCAACTTCGGATTATGTGATGATGTTTGCTGGTGGAGTGGTATCATGGCAGTCGCGGTTGCAGAAGTATGTTGCTTTGTCGACGACAGAGACAGAGTATATTGTGGCGACGGAGGCTTGTAAGTTGCTGCTGTGGATGAAAAGGCTATTACAGAAAATGGGGATGAAGCAAGAGCAGTATACTTTGCTTTGCGATAGTCAGAGTGATATTGCAGAAAATGGGACTGAAGCAAGAGCAGCATACCTTTCATAGTCGGTCCAAGCACATCGACACTCGGTATCATTGGATACGGGATGTGGTTAAGAAGAAGGACACGAAGCTTGAGAAGGTTCATACAGATGATAACGGAGCAGATATATTTGACCAAGATTCTACCAAGGGAAAAGTTTAAGTTCTCTAGGCAGATCGTCGGGATGACGATCCCCTCCACATAGTTGTAAAGGGGAAGATATGTTAAAGTGGGTGGGGTTCCCAACCTACGTGGAGAACACCCCGGAGTACGACAAGCATCGTCTGTGTGTCAGAGAAGCTCGAGGAGGTGACGAGGCCAATAGGAGATGGAGAAGAAGCTCGGGAGCCACCATACAACATTCTGGAACATGGGAGGTCGAACTCGGGCCGAGTTATGTCCCTTGGTGTCCAGAACCTTTCTGGAACGCCCACACAGAGTTCTAGCCGAACTCTGTGTCGTCGGGCTGAGGCTAATTTTAGGGTATTTTTTACACCGTTGGATCGTATCCTACGGTCCAGATTTTGCTGCGGCATTACGGGGTTTACATATGATTTTTTCTAACCCTAATCATACACAACGGAGAGAAAAAGAAAGAAGAAGAAGGCAAGAGTGCCATTGCAACTTTGGGAGAGAAGAAGGAGGATTGAAGGCTGTTTTCAAAGGAAGATCATGTTCGGATAATCTCTACTCGTCGTCTTTGTTCTTCGTAGCCTTGTAATCAATATTTCTTGCTTTCAAGTGTGGTGGGGATCCATGTTGGATCGGAAGAAGTTTGTAGAGGATGTACTCCTTTATTTCATTAGTGAAGGCTTCTCAGGGGTTGGAGTCTCGTGGTTTTTCCCGCAAGGGTTTTCCACGTCAAAAATTCTCTGCGTCTGCGTGGATTGTGTTTTGGTGTTTTGCTTCGTGCGTTGTATTGCTCGGTTCTCTCGCAGCTACTCTCTAGTTTGGGAAAAGGTTTCCGCGCTTCTTTCCCAACAGGTTAAAACGAGTGTTATAAAAGTTTAGAAAAACCGTTATATATTATATACACTTATATGAGACATTTTTTTATTAAAAATGAGATAATTAATTCAATTATATATAACACTAAATTTTTAAACGACATTAATATATCATTATATATAACATATCTATCCTAAAGCGTTATGACTAGGTTATATATACATAATGCTTTCTAAAATGATCTGGTTTTCAAACATTCATAAAGCGTTCATAAAACGTTATAAAAAAACATATACATAATGCTTTCTAACGTTATGTTCTGGTTATTCACACACACACACACACAAATATATATATATATATATATATATATATATATATATATATATATATATATATATATATATATATATATATATATATATATATTTTATATATTTATAAAAATATATATATATATATATATATATATATATATATAAAATATATATATATATATATATATATATAAAATATATATATATATATATATATTTTATATATATATATATATATATATATATATATATATATATATATATATATATATATATATATATATATATATATATTTTATATATATATATATATATATATATATATATATTTTATATATATATATATATATATATATATATATATATATATATATATATATATATATATATATATATATATATATATATATATATATATATATATATATTTTATAAATATATATAAAATATATATATATATATATATATATATATATATATATATATATATATATATATATATATATATAAATATATATATATATATATAAATATATATATATATATATATATATATATATATATATATATATATATATATATATATCACCCGTCAATGCTTTTTATTCAATGCGTTATAAAAGCATATTAATTTCCTAAGACAACACAAATATGAAATTTAACTAGCATCTGAAACATTTCGTTAAAAATGTCCAAATATCACACCATCTTAATTACATTTCAAAATATATTACTATTTTTTCAACTTTTATTTCACCAATATATCACCATTACATTTCAAAATATCCAAAATATATACATCTTTCCCTTTTAGGGCACCAGGCCTCAAAACATTGAAACATTCCTTTTGCATTCACCAACACAAAATTGTGACATCCCTTCAAAAGTCAACATTGTACCCTTCAAAAGTCAACACTGTACCCTACAAATAAGGTAGTACAAATAAAATTATTGATTTTTCAAACAAATAAGAAGACAAAGTCATGTAATGAATTAAAAAACCGACAAACTTCATAAAACCTCTCTACAGATACACATTGGCTGAAGTGAATCTTATACCTGATCCAAACTATACATTGGCTGCAGATACACATTTCCAGTGATCCCACAAAATGAACCCTCTGCAGATACAAAATGCAAGGCACTCATGATCCAAATATTAAAAAAACCAGTAATCTTAATACACATTTCCAGTAATATTAAAAATCCAGTAATCTTAATCTTAATGGAGAATCATACAAAAGAGTCATATGGGTCATGAGAAATAATGGTAGAAATTAATACAAAAGATATACAGAAATTATGGGCATTTTAGTAATACAAAGATGAATTTTGGAGAAACGTTCATATGATATATCATTTTTGAGGTTAACAGTTACCAATACCATTAACCCTTCTATTATATACCACTATCAAAATGGTTAACCTAAAACAGTTACTGGTAACGGTTAACCTAATTGCTTAAAATATTTGTAAAATCTATTTCATGAGTCCTAATATACATATCAAGATCATACCTTCCAAATATAAAAAATCCCACCAAATGATTTATCAGAAAACCATTATCGTATTAAGATTACTGCCTACAAATGCAAGGCACTTACCCAATACACCAAAGCATAAGACAAAAGAAAGAAGACTGATAAGAGACTCAGATTCAGGAATATGCCTCGCCATCACAGGAGGTAGAGATTCACTCAAAATTCCATCAGAATGAATAAAGAGAGATTCCATCAAATAAAAAAGGAATGACTGAATGAATAAAGAGAGATTCCATCATTTTTTTTTTGCAAATGTTGCATATGTCGTCAACTTCACAGCACAAGGAACAACAAATAAACTATGCTGCATAAAAGCATAAAACAAAGGACCATATGTTGTCGTAAAAGTTAAACTACAAAAAAGTAGGAAATAAAAAACAATAATCTGGAAATAGAAATTTTCAGAAATAACAAACCAACCCTTGAGCCAAGAAATATAGGCTGAAGAGTAAATAACAACATTTAAGTAGTATTGGCAAGCCAATAACAGTGATACCGGATGAACTTACAGACATAATGCTTCATGCCTAGATTTTGATGCATAAAGCAACATGATATGTACATGTTGATATATAAGACATTGATAATAGGTATAAGCTAACATTAATAATAGGTATAAGCTATTGTACATTTGATATACTACGATCCCTAACACAGATTCCATGTGAGACCAAGATCTCTCCAACCAGGTTAACCAGAGAACTTAGTATTTCAACGTATTCTGGTTTTATAATGAAATATAAAGTAAGCTTTCACGAATAATGACCAGTCTTCCTTCTACCAAACACTGTATGCAGCCTCTTTATGTCGTTTACATTGGTTTATCGAACAAGTGATGACTAAGAATGCCTGTATAGATGAAATTTAGAGAAGCCTCATTGCCTGTTAAATCACTAGAATACAATCCATCCTCAATGAGATGGCAGTTGTCAATGTATTGGTTCAAAGGCATACTTAATAGCCAATGGAGTCGAAGAGAAGATTAACCAACAAAATGAAGGGCATCTCTCCATATCAACAACTCTTACTTAACCATCAATCAAGAGCATTAACTAAAAAACAACATAAACATCATAATATCCTACTTATGGCAAAAAAAAACATAAACATCATAATACCCTCCTTATGGCAAAAAAAACATAAAAGCTTTCTTCCCTTGATAAGTGTCACAACCCGCACCCTGAGGAAGGGCACGAGAACGTGGGTATGTCCAGCCTATGCCACAGTGTCGGCGGTAGAACGTTGTATAGGTCATCTATAACATCTAACATCTAACAACAAGATATACAAACCTGTCATCTCCGCACGGAGGTATAATATAACATCTCAACTCTATATCTCAATCACAAGTCTAGGGAAGATAGAGCACGATATGGAATAAGATAAAAAGGAAGAACTGAATATATAAGTAAAGTCATCACAACACACATATAGATATCCAACACAAATAAATACAAGTCCTGAATATAACTAAGTCTCAACTAACAATCGGAACAATCCGATACAAACTGAAAGCTATAAGTACTAGACTAAATTAGGCACCCTCTACTGAGCTAGATGCTCCTCAGGCACCTGAATATCACCCTCATATGCCCCATAGAAGGTAGGGCAGTCATCATCATCATCATCTATAATATTGTTAACAGGTCCAGTCAGGACAGGAACGAGCACAATATATCTCACGCAGTTCATATCATGTTGGGAAATATAAAGCATGCAAAAGAGTAAGATACATGGACTGTAAGGAAATATATATATAAAAATGAGAGAGATTTGATAACTGAAAATATCTATATACATGATAAGTAAGAACTGTAAGTAACCTATGATTTAGAGCATGAGATGGTTATATAAACAGTTTAGGTTTAAAAGATGGGACTCCATTATACGTGAGGGGACAATAGACATATACAAGAGTTTCAAAAATTTCACAAGATGGGATTTTGATCACATAACCATTTCCTACTCACCCTCCCCGATCAATACACAAGGATCCAGTCAAGTTACTTTACCTTGCACAAGTGGTTTTTATCATGTTTGCTCACGTGATCATGAGAGTACAAGATTGCACAAGAGTATACATGAATAGAGGTGTACATGAAATACAAGATATTCGTAAAAAGCACATGACAATTGTATTTGATGCACCCCGAGGGGGATAACATCGCATGACAAGATCCATATAGTACCAATCCGTGATAATAACGTGACAGCATCTTGTAAAGCAATCTAGAGCAGGAATATAAATCCTAGCAAGTATGAAACGGTCAGAGAATGTACTCGTCTGTCACCCTAAATGACTGATATGAATAGATGTTCGAACTGGTGTCACATAGTCCTATTTAGAGTAAAATAGGTTGTAAAGTACTAAAATTGTAATAATGAAAATCTGCAATGCAAACTACATGATTCTAAGTCAAACTAGGTCAAAGTCAACTCTTGGTCAACCTTGGTCAACTGCCTAGGCCAAACTAGGTCACATATCATTTCAAGTCTATTTGAGGCAATTTGGTCAACTAAGTCAAACCTTGCCTAACTAGGCCTATAGGTCAATTCTAAACCAACTCACTAACCATAGGCTAATATCCTATATCACTATCAACTATACTCATTCAATATAATATGTAATGTATATATACATACACACAATATACAAATATACATATAAGTGTGTATATATAAGGAAAGGAAAATTATATAACATGTGTGTATGTGTGTGAAGTTGTGAACTGTGAAGGTGGGGGTTAGAAAACCCAAACTCAAAACCTATATACCATTACACTTATATATCAATTATATACCACACTAGACATTAAACTTACCATGTGAATCTCAAAAAATGAGATTATCTAACCCATACCAAACATAAAACTCAAACTCAGAAAAACTGAGATACCACCATGTGTTCTCAGATTTTGGGTTAACCCCAACTCAAAAATCTGTCCATAATACATATACTATATATATATATACACCCTTAAACCCAACTCATATATATAGTTAACCCAACATACCCATAACCCAATTAAACCTACTAATCAACTAACTCAAAACCAACTAATCTCTGGTTTGACATATGTTCTTAGGTTTTATGAATACAAATAATTTCCAGGTTTTATAAACATAGGTAATCTCAGTTTTCATTTCAAAATTCCAAGCCACAGTTTTTTATATAACAACCCAAAATCAAACTGAAATCAAAACAGAAATTAACTTATATATACATACAGACATATATATACATATATATAGACATATATACATAAACCTAGGACATAGACAAACCTAAAACACTGACACAGACACACATATAGATTACACTATGAATATACATATATATATATACTCAGATACATATAAATATACATGCATATATACATAAATAATTGGGGAATATTATGCCTACACGCGTGTCTACACCAGGGGAATGATTCGTGTCGTAATCGTGTCCAAAAAACGTGTCCAGAGGTGTCAAAACAATTGTGTCAAGACTGTGCAGTGTACAGCCTCATGCACAGGTATCGACCCAAATACGACACGACACAGACATCCATATATCACGTGCTCGTGTCAGTAGCTAGGGTAGGTCTAGGCGAACGTGTCCAGGTACCTGAGTCATGGCCAAGTGGTGTCGTGTCCGAGATACAAGGGCGTATCAGAGCGGATTTTTCGCGCATGTGTACAGTGGTCGAATCAGTGCGAGTGCAATAACGTGTCTGATACGACACAAGGTGTCATGAAATTTGGCGTGTGTACTGTCAGTCATGGCCCCTACCTTCCTCTGAAGTCTCGGTCCAACCATATCGTGTGCAACGCACACGACGTGTCCAGCAACAGGGGACAGCACGATGGCCTCGTACATGTCTCGTGCATTTGGTACGTGTCCAATTTGGACACGTAAAGAGAATATAAATCAACTCAGTCAAAATAGAATTAAATCCCCATATATAGGGCTATCAATTTATGAAATTAGTTTTAAATACGAATAACCATTAATCCACATGGGCATTTCATCAAACACTTCTTAATACACACCGATACGTGTCCGATACGGGCATCAAATGGACATGGTTTCTTACCAAACTTGAGGGACAGCTAGGGTATACCTAAATGAATGCAACTATGAAGAAAAATCAGGAATTCATTAGGGTTGATAGATTTTACCTATTGAGGGTGAAACCTCAATACAAAGACCTTGAAATGAGAGCTTCTCCCTAACTTACAATGGCCAAGAGCTTCCTAAACCTTGCTAGCTAGCCACCAATGGTATCCTCTTTAGTAGGGGAGTACAAAGCAAGTGGTTGGGTCCAATTTGGTGGAGAAATGAGCAATTTAGGGTGATTTGGGGAAGAACACCATTAGGATTTTTTGTTGGCATTAAAAAGAGGCAAGAAATTATGAAAAGACGTTTAAATAGGGGGTGGCCTCTTGATGGCTGTTAGAATAGGCTAGGGTTAGGGTTTAGCAATTGCTAGATGAGTGGTTAAGGCTTCTCCACCTAAATTTAAGCTAATCAAGGGCTCACATCAAAAGTATGTTTCTTACACTAATATCTAACCAAAATATCTACTAACATAATATCTAGATATTAATCTAACTTAGCCATTAAGTCTCTAACTTTCTAAGTAAGCCTCCATCAATATCATTAACATCTGGGTTAGGTCAAAACTACGTTAGTCTATAGTAAATGATTAGCACCAAAATAATCAATCAAAATTCATTTTCATTAATAAGTCAAAAATGACCAAAATACCCATAAGCTAAAAGTTGTAATTAGTCATCCTAATCACATGGTTAGGCCTCCTTGGTCATGGTTAGTCTGTAGGTCATGCAGTCTCTAGGGTTACATTAGCATCACATCAAAATCACAAGTCATAATTTTAATTAGTTTTAAAATGATTAAAAATTACCAAAAATACATTATTAAAAGATTAAAATTACAAAATTTCAAAATTATCCTTATTTTAGAAACTGGGTGCTATAATAAGCCATTCAAATTTACCCTTTGAAGCTCCTCTATTACTCTTAGATATCTGTATAATGAGCATCAACTAAAGTGCCATGCCTCTATTAGTCATAGATATCTGCACAAACAAATTCTACTCGGTACAAGTCTTTCAAGAACTTTATACGAGACTATCACAATGCATTCGTAAAGTGACAGTTTTGGTCAAAAAGTCAAAATCTTGAAACTGAAAACATGCTCGTTGCTTGATTAAGAATTAAATATAATTATGGCCATCTTGGACTTCATTTTTACAACGCTTTCCTCCTACTCGGTCCACATATGTTTTTAAATCACAGTAGTATAGTATCTTGACTTACATTAAACTATTGCATGCTTCAGGTAAAAGAACTGAAACTACCTATAAGCCTATATGTATTGTACCGGATCAACCGATGAGTAAGGCAGCTGTAGTAATATCGCACTGTAAGAGAGAGAAAAATAAGAAAAATAATCCAAATACAGGAAACTAGAAGTAGCATCAACGAAGTACGACGATGCAAAAACTTTTGAGATGATACATGAAAAGGAGATGGATTGATGCACTCATTAGTATTAAAGATATATCATAATTAATGTTGCTTTCCCAGCCAACAAATGCATGGAAGGAAGCAGTAAAGGGAACAAATAGATTATTAATTCAGAGGATTGCCCTCAATAGAGATTGAATATGAAAAAGGATGAATCAAACCGGCTTAAAATAGACAAAAAGGCCTTCTTTGTTATGTTATCATAGGCAAAGAACTTAAGGACCTGTAGTTGATCCCTAGATGTATTTATTGCAACTATACTGCCGCCTCTATTATGTCAACTTTATACATTACATTGCTTTCTTATACGTGAACCTACTATGACAGCTAACATTCAACAGTATGCACTGTGTTTAACTTTAATGCACATTTATTTTCTTCTATGCTTTATCCCTCCATCAATATCCCTAACACATTTATGTAATAGTCAAAATTATTTATCTTCTATCAAAATGATATGGTTGATATTATTACCTGCTTGGTCTTGGTTTGACTAACATAACATGTATAGCATCAGGTGCTATCAATTTATCGAACATGGTTTTGACAATATCCTTTTATGTCCGAAAAAAAAAGAAATTGCCTACAAAATATCGAACATGGTTCTGACAATAACCTTTTATGTCATGATGAAGGACTTGATTCACATGACAATAATGAAGTCCAGTTAAGAGCTGCCTTATGTAGCACTATTACAATAAAGAATATTAAATAAACATTAGTAGAAAATAGAAATAACAGAAGAAACAAAGAATTGCAAGTAGTGATACCTTTATCTGACGTACTGTGAACCGCATATCAGGGCGAACCAACAGATCATGGGTCAAGCTCAACACAAATTTTCATAGCACCAACTGATTGTGTGGTTTCTCACCACATGGCACATGAAAGTTCAATTTTGCATAAATTATGATTTTGGATTTTCAAAAAACTTAGTGAAGACAAACAGAGATGAACCAAGTCACTTTCACACCCAAAAAATAACTGAAGAATTGAAAGGTTATGCAAAGGACAGATAATGAAAACTTGGAAGATTGCAAAATCTGAATCATGAAATTTTCTTCTGAAACTTAAAGTCCATCCATATTTAAGAACTTCCATTGAATCTATAGACTGGCATATAAAGTCAAAAAAGATAAATCCATAGGTCCTTAAGAAACTTAATATCACCAGAAAAATCATCCTAACAAGAGCCAGAGCTCAAAAGATCAAAACCCCAGCTTTAAGGACTAGGTAATCGTACAAAGAATAAAACTGCTAGCTCAATGCATCCAATCTATAGAACAGAATAAAATGTCTAAAAATTTTCAGGGACCTTTCAGAAAATCGAAGGAAATACCACAGAGCAAAGCCAACACCTAAAAGGTCATCCTAACCTGAAGAAGAAAAAAAAGACCCAGAAGTCCAGAAGGATAAAAAAAATCCCAACTTTAAGACCTATGAAATCTTACAAAGAACAGAACTACTCGATGCATCCAATCTATAGAAGAGCATAACATTTCTGAAATCTTTTATAGGCCTCTCAGAAAAGGATCAGAAGTCCCAACTTTAGAATCAGCACAACAACTAGCTCAATGCATTCAATCTACAAAATAGGCACAAAAAGTCCGAAGCTTCTCATGGGTTTCTCAAGAAAATAAGCAAACATCACATGGAAAAGCCAACAACAACATCATCAACCCATAAGCTAAAAAGTCTGAAGCTTCTCATGGGTTTCTCAGGAAAATAAGCAAACATCACATGGAAAAGCCAACAATAACAAGATCATCAATCCATAAGCTAAAAACCACACAATCAGAATTTTTATTTCGCATATTACAGTTATGAGGAACTGCAGAAACATATAAACTTACAACTTGTCAGCTACAAGCATAATTCTAGCAAATACAAATTCCAACAAAAGATATTATGTATCAGATAAACAAAATAATGCATACCCATTCTCTCTCATTGTCCATTCTAATCTTTTTCATAGCCACTCCTTCCCCAGTTCTTATTTCCTTTGACATGTAAACATGTCTTCAATACGAAAAAACACCTTAAAAATAAGAAAGAATCTCATATAAGAGGGGAAAACAAATAGAAAATGAACAAACAGTAAACAGTAAGATATGTATCCGCATGAAAGGACACGAGACAACAACAAAGTCTTCATTCCCAAAACAAAAAAAGGGACGCAAGATAATTATGACTGCAAATAAATGCTACATGTTCAAAAATAAGGAAAATTGATAGCCTTGAGATGTGTTAATGATAAGTAATAACTCTGTAGAAATAAATAATTGATAATTTTTACTGATGGGCTACTGCCACTACTTATAGAGGGTCCAACCCCTCTTCATAATACATCTTTGATGTGGGACTAAAGTCCCTTATTGGTTCTCGACACTCCCCCTCAATAGGCGATAGATATTAATCATCCTCATCTTGTTACATAGCTTTGACAGACTCAATGAACTAAGACCTTTAGTCAGACAGTCTGCAACTTGTTCTTCTGAGCGAACATGGTCAATCTTTAGTATCCCTTGTTCCAGCTTCTCCTTGATGAAGAATCGATTGATCTCAATGTGCTTCGTTCTGTCGTGCTGAGCGGATTGTTAGCTATACGTATTGCAGCTTGACTATCGCTCAGAAGATATAACGGTGCTCCCTTGTCCAGTTTCAACTCTATCAATAGTGTTCTCACCTATAGCAACTCTGACACTTCCAGAGCCATTGTTATGTATTGTGCTTCAGCTGACGACCGTACTACCACTTACGGTTTCTTGTTTCTCTAAGAGACCAGGTTTCTTCCTACAAAAACACAGTATCCCGTGGTAAACCTTCTGTCGTCTATGCAGCTCGCCTAGTCTATATCACAGTATCCCTCAACTTCTATGCGTCCATTCTACTTGAACTATAGCCCTTTTCCCGACGTCCCTTTCAGATATCTCAAGATCTGAAACACTGCTTCCATATGACCCATTCTTGGATCATGCATGTAGCGACTCACTACACTCACTGCAAATGAGATATCAGAGAGTGTGCCCCAGAAAAATCACTACTAAAATACAATGATTTAGCGACGGCCTAATCCGTCGGTAATCCGTCGGTAACTCAGATTACCTACGGATTACCGACGGATACGGGCTGAAAAATCCGTCGGGAATAACCTCGTCGCTAAAACAAGTCCGTCGCTAGTCCGCTGTTGAGCGAATATTTAGCGACGGATTACCGTTGGCTAAATCAAAATTGTTAGCCACGGCTAGCCGACGGCTTCCCGTCAACATCGACAGTTGAAAATTTTAATATAGCAAAGATTAGCGACGGACAATACGTCCCTAAATCGTCGCTAAATGCGTATCAGAGGGTTTCTGATACGCAACATTCATCGGTAATCCGTCGCTAACCTCGTCAGATTAGCGGCGGAGTAGCGACTGATAATCCGTTGCCATGCTTCTGGTTATATTCTATATTTCCAGAAACTGAGCGACGGGAAATCCGTCGCCATTCCGTCGCTTAGTGTTTTTCCAGAACTAGGCCGACGGATAATCCGTCGGCCATCCGTCGCTATCCTGTTATTCATAAAGTTAGCGACGGATTTTACGTCGCTAGCCTGTCGCGAGTGCGTCGCCAAATACAGAACCTCATCGGATTAGCGGCGACTTGGCGACGGATAATCCGTCGCCATGCTTCTGGATATCTTCCATATTTTCAGAAACTGAGCGACGGGCCATCCGTCGCCATGTCGTCGTTATATGTTTTCCGGAAATAGGCCAACAGATAATCCGTTGGCAAGCCGTCGCTACCTGCAAAATTCTGTCGGCAAACCGTCGGCAAGCCATCGCTACCTGCAAAATTTCGTCGGCAACCTGTCGGCAATCTGTCGCTAACTGTAATATTTTTGAAAAAAAAAATTACAGGAAAGAGACTATTTCCTGTAATATAACATATCCAGCATCCACCATACACAAATATAACATATCCGACATCCAACATATCCGACAACTATCCATATTGCCAACACAATATCTCCAAACATCCAATATATCCCAACATACACAAAAAATATCCAACCCAACGACCAACAAAATATCCAACACAATAACTGTCGCCAATATCCCAACATACATAGCAAAATATCCAAACATAAACAAAATATCCTAAATATACACATATCCAAATGTCTAAATGTCCAAAAACATAAACAAAATCACTGAGAAGGAGGAGGTGGACCGTCTCCTGCTCTCTCTGCCGCTTCCGCTCTGCGTATATAATGCTCCACCATGTGTGGCGGCACTTGGGACAAGACATGGTCTGGAAGCGAGTGTAGCTGCTCTGACGACATCATGTCAAGGAGCGCCACGATGGCAGCATCCGGTACCTGGTGGACCTCGGAAGAGCGGTCAAAAGAAAGTCGTCCGGTAGAAGAAGGACCAGGTCGATCCGAAGCACCGGCAGTAGCAGTAGACGGAGCGACAGCAGGCGGACCAGGAACAGACGGATCGAAAGCAAAAGAACGATGTGGATAGTGCCCCAGCACTATCGACCGCAAATCCGATACCGCAGTGGCGAGAGTTGCAAGCTGTATCCTCACATTGTCTGCGGGGGGCGCAGGAGGAGGCAGAGGCGGTGGATATCTCGGAGTCGACGTCTGTAAAAATCTGCCATGGAACCTAAGTCGTACAGGCGCCCTTTCCTAAAGCCGCCGATGGATTCTATGAACATGTCATCGTAGCGAGCGGCCATAGAAGAGGGCGTCTGGGTGGGCGTCGTTTTGTTGACATCCTCGGTAGGGGGCTCAATCCGACGGAGTGCCTCACGATACGCAGCCTATCCAATGAATGTGTTTATACTATAAGTTTTTTTAAGTTATAATCTAAATCCTATATTTCCCTAAGTTATAGTTTTAATCCTAAGTTTACCTAATTAAGTTAACAATAATTATATTTCCAACATAAATCTCATAAACGTAAGTACTTACATCAGTCTCCTGGGCCCTCGCGTCAACGAAGCTCCCATCCTTCCGTCTCTTGTACATATGCATGAATACACCGTGAGCGGTGACCGCCTCCGCCTCTCTCCCCTCCTTTACTGCCTGTTGGGCCTGCATACGTAGAATTTAATTAACTTCGTATATTAATAGTACCAAATTAAATAGTGGAATGAATTTGCGGTATCTCACCAAATCTGCACGCGTCCGTGCATGGGACCTTGATCCCCCCGTATGCAGAGCTGCGGCCTGTCTATTCGCCTTGGCTTTCTCTGATTTTTCCTTGTATTGAGGAGTATCCATCTTCTCCAACATCTCCTTATAGTACTCCGCCCGGATACAGTCCTTCTTCGTATGCGTCGTACAAAGGTCGTACACCGTATCCCGTATCTTCTTTTTGGCGGCGGCTTTGTAGGTCCTGCGGATCGCCTCCACGCAATGGAGGGGGCCACCAGAACGTCCTCTGACACACAAATTCAAATATTACGTAATTAAAAATTAATAAATTAAAGAATAATTAATAATTAACCAAAAGATATATACCCTCATCTCGTCGAGCCAGACGTACTGCCTGTCATGAGGCACCTCAAAAAAATTGAGGTAGGGGCCATGGTAGTTTTCCCGAATAATGCACCCTAGACTCCGGGTAACATCCCATGGGAAAAATCAATAAAAAAAGCAACGACTTGATTACTGACTTGAATAAATGAAACAAATTTAATAAATTAACATAAATTTACTTACGATTCACCCGTGGGCCATATCTCTCATCGGAACTCACCCGTCGGCTTCTATGTTGGCGTCGGAGGATCCGAGGGTCCGCGCTTGTACTCCTCGGTAACAGGATGAAACTGAGTCCGGGGTTACTCCGGGGCCCACCGTGCAGTAACTGCTGGATCCGTTGCTGCATCTGCTGATGCTTTCGCTGGTGCATCCTGTGGCGGAATGGATCCGCTAGCGGATAGAGGAACGGATCCGCTAGCGGATGGAGTCACATGCCTCGACGAAGATGACGGTGGCATCGAGACAGATAGACGGCGGGAAGAGTTTGTGCCCGGGCTCGCCAGGTCGGGATTGAAGGTCACATCCGGGGAAGACGTCTGGCAACCACGACCGCTACCCCCACACCCACGCCACGACCACCACCACCACCACCACCACCGCCACGACCACGGCCAGCACCACCAGTACGAGTGCTCGCAACCATGACCTGTAAATAAAACACATAAACATAATTAATAATATAGAAGTATAAATGAATATAAAACTAAACTAAAATATATATACCAGCAGTGGGCGACGAGTGCCGGCCAGAGGAGTAGGACTAGGAGTGCCTTCTGCAAAAAGAAAATCATACAATTAGTAGATGATCGAACGACAAAAACATGAACTGAAAGAAGAACACAGAAGTTTAATTTAAACTGAATCGTCCTCGTCCTCGGCCACAGCCTCGACAAAAATATGAACTAAAATATACCGATATTTAATCATCGTCATCGTCATCGTCCTCGTCCTCATCCTCGTCCTCGTCCTCGACCTCGTCTTCATTCTCATTATCATCCCCATCCTCATCCTCATCGTCGACTTCATCTGTATCCTCATCCTCATCCTCATCAAGTTCTTTTTCTTCTTCTTCAGTCTCAATACTTGGGACAAGACGCCTCTTTCTCCCCTGGTTGACATCTAAGTCTTGTATATCAACCTCTTCCTTCCCTCTATTTTCCTCAGCAGGAGGTATATCAACCTCTAATTCAACATCCATGGTATCCGACTGTTGTCCCAAGTATTGGGTCTGTTCGATCTCGTCCTCTTGGTATGCTGGGTTTCCAATGTTGAATGTATTTCTAGATTTAATCTTGCATACTGCCCACCAGTCAAATCGATCTCTACGATGCCTTGGGTAGCTTGTATAGTAGACTTGAACAGCCTGACTTGCTATCGCAAATGTGTCAGACCCTCTATACCTCCAGCGATGATTTATATCGACGAATCCAAATTGTTTATTGATTCTCCAACCGATATTTGGTGTCGTATCGAACCACTCACATTTGAACATCATAATATGCATATCATATGGGGCACTATATTGTAAATCTACAATATTCTGAAGCACTCCATAATAGTCAAAGTCCGGCTCGTCGTCATAGATGGTGCCTCTTATGCAAACACCAGAATCCTTAGTACTGAAGTTGTTATTGACAAATTCGACATTTATAGCATGCTGAGTTGTCTTAATCTTGAAGCCATTAATGACATAGCCTGGCCAAGTCTTCGCATGCTTCTTCGGTCCCAATGCCAAATAACGAATGCTCTCATTTGTGAGTGTTATTTCAGACAATAAAACATGTAAACAAATAATGATAATTTAAATATTTTACTTGTATATATTTTAATGGTAGCCGCATAATATATTATCTCAGTTACTTACGTATTTTTGAAATCAGGTCGGAAAGGTATAATCAACCTCTCTTTAAAGTCCCTCATCGGTAATATCGGGTGTCCTTATTTTGACTTCATCTCTAAATACACTGTTAGAGAGAATAAAAATAAGTGTAGTCACTTACTTCACCAAATTAGAGATTATAACGAAGTGTAGTCACTTCTCCAAATCTCTCACTTCTTGTATGTCACAATTTAATAATACATATCAGTGTGCGGCATTATACTCATCGTCAGTCAACCACTGATTCTTACTAGACCCAATAGGCTTGCCCCTTAAATTGAATAGACCTCCATCCTCAACGTCTTCGTCATTCTTTTGAGGTCTATTTCGATTTGTCTCGACATGAGTATCGAAATAAATGGAGCAGAAGTTTGACACCTCCTTGATAAGATATGTTTCGCATATCGAAGCCTCTATATAAGCCTTGTTGCCAACTTTCTTCTTTAGATGGTGTAGGTACCTAGAAAGATAAATTATATTGAGAATTGACAATAAATTATAAAATTCTACTTAAATTATATCGATTTTTATTTACCTTTCAAAGGGGTACATCCATCGATAATGAAAAGATGCACCGATACGGGCTTCGTATGGTAGATGAATCGGTAGATGCTCCATGCTGTCGAAAAAGCCCGGTAGAAATATTTTCTCTAACTTACAAATTGTTAAGATAATCTTCTCCTCAAGTTGTACCATATGTTGCACCGTCAGCTTAGTTGAACAGATATCCCTGAAGAATGTAGACAGCTCGGCCAACGGAACCCATACAGCAGAAGACAACAACTCTCTCAAAGCAATGGGCAGTAATCTTTCCATAAACATGTGGCAGTCATGACTCTTCATTCCTGTTAGCTTGCGTTCATTGAGATCAACGCATCTAGACAAATTCGACACATAGCCGTCGGGAAATCTTAAACTAGATATCCACTTACAGATTATTAATCTATCTTCCTCGCAGAATGTATATGGCGCTATAGGATTAATTAATTGTCCACCAGCTCCCCTTTCTATCAAGTTTAGATCATGACGTTTGCATATCTCGGCCATGTCTTGTCTTGTTTTTGGATTGTCCTTCGTCTTTCCTTTAATATCCATGATGGTATTGAAGACATTATCGAACACATTATTTTCGATATGCATGACATCAAGATTATGTCTTATAAGATTATCTTTCCAATAAGGCAAGTCCCAGAAAATACTCCGTTTGGTCCAGTTATGGCTTTGTCCGAACCCCTCGACACGATTGTTCGATGGATCTTCCATTGCGGTGGGCAATTCCTTTACAACTTCCCAAATATCATATCCCGACAATCTGGCAGGAAGATCAAAAAATTCTTGTTTTCCAAATCTGAACGCGTCCTTGTTCTTTCGCCAAGGATGGCTCACGGGCAGAAATTGACGGTGACAGTCAAAGACAGAAGTTTTCCTCCATGCCTAAGGCGGAATGTCTTACTATTTTTTATGCATATCGGACAAGACATGTTGTCGTACGTACTCCATCCTGACAGCATACCGTATGCTGGAAAATTATTGATTGTCCACATGAGTAAAGCTCTCATCTGAAAGTTCTGTTTCCTGGAAATATCATACGTCGTGACGCCGATCTCCCACAGCTATTTTAGCTCATCCACCAACGGCTGTAAATATATATCGATGTTCTTCGTCAGATTTTTGGGACCGGGTATGATAGCTGTCAAGAACATATAAGGAGTCTTCATACACATCCATGGCGGCAGATTGTAAGGGGTAAGAATAACCGGCCAGCGTGAGTATTGAGATCCCGACTGTCCAAAAGGGGCGAAGCCATCAGAACATAGCGCAAGGCGTACATTTCTAGGCTCTGCAGCAAAATCTGGATGACACGAATTAAAATATTTCCACACCTCTCCATCCGAAGGATGTGACAATTCTCCTTCGTCCTTTATGCTTTCTTCGCTGTGCCACGTCATGTGTTCCACTGTATTCAGAGACATATACATCCTCCGCAAGCGCTTCGTGATCGACAAGTAATGCATATACTTGTAAGAATGTCATTTTCTGGTTGACTTTCCTTTTTTCTGCACTAGCTTGTAACGATCCGCATTACAGAAGCTGCAACTTTCTGATACATAATTCTCTTTGTAGTACAACATGCATCCATTGTGACAACAATCTATCTTCTTGTACCCCAGTCCCAGTTGTAGGACCATCATCTTTGACTTATAGAAGTTTTTGGGAGCTCTTTTGATTCCTTCGGTAACACCTCCTTGATTAGTTGTGTGATCCGATCATAGCAAGCTTGTGGCAAGTTAAAACTAGACTTTATGTTCAGCAACCGCATCATCACTGATAGTACGGAATGAGTCTCACAACCAGTATATAGAGGAGTATCTGCGTCCTGAAACATATCATAGAACTCCTTCGCCTTAAGATTAGGATCCTCTGGATCAAAATTAGGCCCTGCCGCATCATACACCGTATCTCGTGCAAGGTTCTGCACGTCTCCATAATCAATAGTGCATACGTCGTCTTCGAGGACATCCATTGCAGCATTATCATCAAAAGCATAATTACCAGCTTCCGCAGCTTGTCTTTCCGAATATAATTCACCTTGCGATGACCACAGGCCGTAATCGCATACGAAACTCTTACGGGTCAAATGATCTCTCACACTCACCACTTCTTCGTAACGTCTATTGTGACAATTAACACATAGACACTTGATTTTGCTACCGTCCATGTACTGAGCTTTGCTCATGGCATACTTAAGAAATACTTCCACGCCTGCCTGAAAATTGTCACTCACACCAATTCTGCTCTCGTGTTGCCGTTTGTACATCCATGTATGATCAACAAAGTAAAGATTCATCCTCGATTTGGATGTGAAAATCTGTATCGTAAGACAAACTAAACATAAGAATAGCCCGATACTTTAAACCATCCTCATAAGAATAGTCCGATACTCCGATCGGTATCGGTATCGGCCGATACTTTAATAAATTATTAATATTAATAATTTATTAATAGCTATTTGTTTTTCGATACTAAAAAATCTGATACTCCGATCCGAAACCACCGATATTACCGATACCCCCGATGCCGATACTCATAGGGATAGTCCGATACCGATACCGGGACATGCCAAACTGTATCGGTGTCGGACAGTATCGGATCGGTATCGGTCAGTATCAGGTATCGGTCAGTATCGGAGCGGGACATGCCAAACTGTACCGGTATCGACAGTATCGGATCGGTATCGGCCGATACTTTAAACCATCCTCATAAGATTAGTCCGATACTCCGATCGGTATCGGTATCGATCGATACTTTAATAAATTATTAATATGAATAATTTATTTATAGCTATTTATTTTTCGATACCAAAAAATCTGATACTTCGATCCGAAACCACCGATATTACCGATACCCCCGATGCCGATACTCATAGGGATAGTCCGATATCGATACCGGGACATGCTAAACTGTATCAGTATCGGACAGTATCGGATCGGTATCGGTCAGTATCGGGTATCGGTCAGTATCGGAGCGAGACATGCCAAACTATACAGGTATCGGCAGTATCGGATTGGTATCGGTCGATACTTTAAACCATCCTCATAAGAATAGTCCGATACTCCGATCGGTATCGGTATCGGCCAATAATTTAATAAATTATTAATATTAATAATTTATTAATAGCTATTTGTTTTTTGATACCAAAAAATTCGATACTCCGGTCCGAAACAATCGATATTACCGATACCCCCGATGTCGATACTCATAGGGACAGTCCGACAGCAAACCCTAAACCGTACCCCTGGCCCCCCCCTCCCCCCCCCGCCCCGCACCCGACACCATCCACCCCCCTCCCCCCCTCACCGTCGGCCCCCGCGACAGCCGACCCCCCGACCAGAAATCCTACCCCAGCCCCGAAACCCTAAACCCTATCCTGCCCACTGCCCTCAACAACCTTACACCCCCCCGCCCCCACTCCCTTCCCTCCATCCCGCCGGCCCCAGCAACAGCCGACCCCCCCCACCAACCCGAAACCCTATATGTTATGCTAAAAGAGAGAGGGAGAGAGAGAGAGGAAGAGAGAGAGAGAGAGCATACCTGAGAGAGAGAGAGACCCGTCGGAGAGAGCTTCGCTGGAGAATGTGACCCGTCGGAGAGAGCTCACCGTCGGAGAGAGAGAGAGAGAGAGGGGAAAGAGAGAGAGTCTTTTTAGGGGGAATGAAAAATTCCTTCCGTCGGTTCAATTTATGTTAGGTTACAGTATTTAGCGACGGACTACCGACGGATATATTCGTCGCTAGGTAGTAGCTAAATAGCCACTAGATTACCAACGGAACGGCCGTCTCTAGTTAGACGCTAATTTATCGCGCTATTTTTTCTAATTTTTGCCGCCAAAATGTACGACATATTAGTGACGGACATCAATCCGTCGCTCAATTTTTGTCAAATAAGCAACGGATGTGCGACTGATTTTGACACACAAAAAATAAAAAAAATTATGCATTTCTTTCTGACGGCAGTCCGTCACAAGGTAGTCGCTAGTCCGTCGCTATGTCCGACGGAAAAGATCCGTCGCTAATTGTCCGTCGCCAAATTGCTGTATTTTAGTAGTGAATCAATCTCCCTACAAGTCTTTGATACCTTTCACGATCAACAGGCTCTCCTGCTTCTACTCCTAACTTGCACTTCTGGTCAATTGGAGTGATTGCTGCTTTGCATCCCAGCATCCTTATCTCCTTTAGCAGATCTAGTACATATTTTCTTTGTGAGAGAACAATTCCTTGTTCGTCGTCACACACCTCGATACCCAGAAAGTACCTCATCGCTCCTAAATCCTTCACCTCAAACTCCTTTGCAAGTTTTGACTTTAGCTTAGTGATCTCGACTTCATCATCACTTGTGATTACTATATCATCCACATATACATCAAGTATAGTGATGTGGCCTCTTGCATACAGAAGAAGGACCGTATGATCTGTATTTGTTTGATGGTATCCCATGCCTATAACAGCCTTTCTGAATCTATCAAACCAGGCTCGAGATTGCTTGAGCCCGTATAGCGACTTCTTTAGTTTGCACACTTTACCATGCGACGTCTCTCCGTCTGATTCTGTCGCGTAGCACCCTAGTGGGGGTTCTATGTACACTTCTTCTTGTATGTCCCCATGAAGAAAGGTATTCCTCACATCTAACTGGTATAGCTTCCACCAATAGTTTGCTGCAATAGAGACCAGAGTTCTTACCTTGCTCATTTTCGCTACTGGGCAAACGTCTCATCATAGTCGATGCCATATGATTGTGTGTATCTTTTTGCAACCAACCTTACCTTGTACCGCTCTACTTTTCCTTCTGGAGTCTTCCTCACTGTGTACACCCATTTGCATCCCACAACTTTCTTCCTTTTGGATAATAGAACCAGCTCCCATGTCTTATTTTTCTCTAGTGCCCCAAGTTCTTCCATCATTGCAGCTTTCCACCTTCGATCTTTCTTTGCTTCCTGCCAACACTTAGGTAAAGAAGTAGAGTCTAACGATGCAATGAAGGCTCGATAATTCATAAATATGTTAGAATAAGACAAGAAGTTGGTAATGTCATGTTCATAATCATCATAACGACTAGGAGCATTACCCACATTGATGCGAGAAGATCTCCTTAAGGGAGCAATAGGTGGTGGAGAGATCATACCATCCAAGTCAGAGAGATCCGCATCAGAATCAAAGTGATTCGGTATGGGGACAACATCTTCAAGAGTTGGGGCAGGAGTAGACGAGGGACTTGGTACAGTAGGCAATGGGCTTGGTACAGCAGGCGCTGGACACGATACGGTACTGGTAGGCGCTGGACATGACACAGTATTGGACTTCTGCTGTCTTCCTCTGTAGACTTGGAGCTCATTTTCCCTTGTCTGCTTCTCCTCCTGCGTAACATATGTATCTTCTTCTTCATTCTCTGTATCGGAGTCACTCCTTTCTCCCCATTTTGTCAAGTTTTCCACGAACGGGCACGGGACCGATCCAACTACTACTTTTGGACCTATTATCTCCCCCTCACGTCTAACACCCTCTGTGTTAGGTGTGTCACCAAATGCTGAACCTTCATCCGAACCATAGTATGGTTTCTGTTCTCTGAATGTGACATCCATGCTTACAAACAGCTTCCCCTCGACTGGGCTCCAACATGCGTATCATTTCTGAGTCGCTGTATACCCGACGAATATACACTTAACCGCTCTAGGATCCAGTTTGCAAACTCCTGGCCTATTATCTTGGACAAAACACGCACACCCAAATACTTTCGGTGGAACAGTATATGCGGTTGCACCAGTAAGTATCTCCAACGGTGTCTTCCAGTCCAATACCTGAGATGGCATTCTGTTGATGAGATAAGAGGCCGTCAATACAGCCAGCCCCCATAAGTGTTTTGGGACATTTATAGCCAACATTATCGTCCATGCGACCTCCAGCAGGTGCCTATTCTTCCGTTCGGCCACACCATTTTGTGCCGGTGTATAGGCACATGAAGTTTGATGTAGTATTCCATGAGTAGATAAATACTCAGCAACCCTCTAATTAGTATACTCCGTCCCATTGTCAGACCAGAAACACTTAATTTTAACGTTATATTATGTTTCCACCCGGCGATAAAAATCCTGAAAAGCCTCAAGGATGTCACTTTTATTCTTCATAAGGTAGACCCAGGTCATGCGGGTATAATAGTCAATAAAAGTGACGAACCATCTAAAACCGTTAATACCGGTTGTAGGACAAGGGCCCCATACGTTCGAATGTATCATATCAAATGCAGCGGAACATCTATTTCCTGAGCTCATATACGAGCTTCTGGTATGTTTTTCCAACTCACATGCATTACAAAATAACTTCTCTTTATTAGCCCTTTGATATAAGGACGGATACATTCAAATAATAACTTTAAAGGAAGAATGCCCGACATGCTGGTAGTAGAGGAGTAATTCATCTTCTACACTGTAACATGAAGCGTCCAGTTGTGCGCCTGCTACTAGAGATGCCAATGATTTATCTAGTATAGTCCTGTCCAAGTACCACAGCCCCTTATGCCATGTGCCAGTCCTTAGTCGTCGTCCCCTTCTCCTGAAAAGTTACCGAAGGAATGTCAAAGAAAACAATACAGATTAGGTCAAGGATAATGGCACTAATAGATATAAGATTAACAGGAAAAGATGGAGCATGTAAGACATTGGTGAGAGTAAGGGAAGGGGTGCATGCGATAGTACCTTTACCCATTACAGGTCCGGAGGTACCATCAGCAGTCTGAATGCTCTCAGGCATCGGTAGGTGAGTATAGTCCTGGAACACACCGCAGGACCCCGTGACATGGCGAGATGCCTCAGAGTCCATAATCCAACCTGGCTGATGGACAGATGCAAGAGCACGCGCAGGTATACTTGTGCTGGTTTGGGCAAAGCAAGTGATATGATCCCCCAAGATAGATGACTCCCCAGGAGTAACTTGACTGTCGTTTGAACCCAGCTTCGTGCCTCGTAACCTCGCGATGAACTCCCTCTCAAGAAAGGTTATTTCAGCCAATTGATTGTCTCTCCCTTCTTCTGCCAGATTTGCTTTGTGTCCTCTAAAATAATTTACCTTTCTACCAGCATATCCTCCTCTACCACCACGACGTCCTCCACGGCCCCGTCCACGATCATTCGAATGACCATACAGGGGTTTTAGAAAAAATTTGATGTAATGTCCCGAGTCACCATAGTTGTGGCAAACACCGCCCGCAGATGGAGGCTGATTGAATACGATAAGGGCAGACTTTTCAACAGCAGCTTGCTCCTCCTGGAAGTAGCCCTTGTTGGGCAACAACTTCAATCGAGCTTCTTCTTGAGCCATGGCAGCTATGACTTCTTCTAAGATTGGAAGCGTGGGTTGTCCGAGTAGTACATTCCTTCTCTGCTCAAACACAGGGTTGAGCCCCTTCAAGAACTTTATCATCCGCTGTCACGAAATATACACCAGGAACGTCTGAAAATGCTTCACAAACGCCGGTTCGACTTGTGCATCTTCCATCCCAAGAAGATCATAGTGATCCAAGTTAGACCAATACTTCTTCAACAGGACTGCGTACTCAGAGATGGTACGTTCATTTTGGACTACCCTATCGTGTTCATCCTGTAGTTGGAAGACCCACATAGGGTTGCCCGAGCCAGAGTACATATCATTCAAAGTTTGCCGTATATCAGCAGCACCCTCCATCGCCTCTATATTGCCCGATATCTGGTCGGTCAAGGAGGCTATCAACCACCCAGCCACTACATTGTTGACAATCTCCCAAATAGCAAACTCCTTTGAGGAGGGATCAGCGGGCGCCTTGGTTTGGCCATTGACATAGCCAACCAAGCTACGTCCCTTTAACGTCCACATCGTCTGCTGCAACCATTTCAAGTAGTTGGATGTTCCTTCCAACTTCGTCTCCAGCTTTTCCCACTTCCCTATTTTGTAGGGTGACTGATCCACATCAGTATGGGTCACACGAGGCGTCGCTGTAACCACCACTTTTTCTGAAATGAGGGTAATTTTAAACTTTTATAATTTTTTCATTTAATAATAATATTTAAATCATATTATGATTTATGGTGATTTTCTTTATTTATTTTATATTATTTAGATGGGTGAATTATGATTTTTGGTTGTTGCTAGCTTAACCCTAGAGACTGCTTAACTTAGAGACTAACCATGACCAAGGAGACTCGACCATGTGACTAGATTGGCTAATTACCTATTTTAGGCTAAGGGTATTTTAGTCATTGTGTATTTCTATGAATTTTATTAAGTTATTAAGTAAATTGCTTGTTGTGCGGTTTCATTGGTAGCTGAATAGGTGTTTTGGTAGTATAAGTGGTTTGACCTTAGTCAACCTTGGCCAGAAGCCTAATTATGTAATTAGAAGTATTATTGGCCTTTTTAAATTTAAATTAGAATTATTTTTTAATTTAGAATCATTTATTTCATTTTAAAGCTATTTTCTCTTAAAGCCTTTTTAGCTTTTTTTAAACATGGGCCTTTTAGCAACTCATGGAGTGCTTAGCCCATGTGCAAACCCTAACCCTAACACCCCCTACCCGTGGCCGGCCATAAGCAGCCCCTCCACATTGTGTAGAGAAACACATAGCCACCAAAGAGCAAACCCTAGCCTCCATCCTCCAAAAACCCTAGATTTCTCATCCGGAGTCCGTTTTACCTCAAACGAATTTCATTGCACTCGTTGGGAAGAGGAGGACTTGTTGGAGTACTGCTAGCAGGGAGAAGGAAGCATTTGCTCAGGAGAAATCAACCGACAAAGTGCTCGGGAAATTTTTTTATTGAGATATTGACTCTTAATAGGTAAATCCCGATCTACCTTTGTTTCTCCTAAATTTTCTTTATTATTGCATCCATATAGGCACCCTTGATCTGTGTATAAAGTTTCGTAGGATTTTGGTTTCGTTTGATAGCAGTATCGGACACGTATCGGTTTCACGTTGCACGTGTTCGGCAAAATGCCACTTAGAATTGAGAAGTTTTAATTTTTAATTATGTTTCCATGAAATCCTTCCTTATATGATTTGTAACAACTTTATAAAGACAGATCAGAAATTGACACAATTTTGGCATCCGAACGGACACGGACACGCGTGTACGAGATCCCGTGCACGGTCCCGTGTACGCCCTGCTGTCTGTGCGTCATAACTCGACACAAAAAGCTCCGTCTCGCATGAAATTTTACGATCCCGTGCACGCCCTGCTGTCTGTGCATCATAACCCGGCCGTCATAACTCTGCCCACATGTCCGTAAAATTTCACGATGTTTCGTCGAGCGAGCGCGAAGAAATGCGTCGTGCACTAGTCGGCTAAACTGTGCACGCATGCTGAAATTTTCTGCTGACACGGCCTTCGTACGCGAACAAGACGCATCGAGGATCCGTACCAGGAGTTGGAACACATAGACCTATACCTAAACTACCCAGGGACTCGATCCCGAGTCGTGGCATGGCCCAACGCGTGAGCCACGAGCGGCGACCCGCATGCACGAGCACGCACGCACGCGCACGCGCGCAGGCCGCACGCTGTTGCACGACCCGCTGTGTCGCATCGCTGCAACTTCGTGTCGTGTCGACGTGTCCTAGACCTACCTCGTGATCCTACCTAGCCGTGTGCACGAGCACGAGGCTTCTCGTTGCGCGTGTGACGCACAATCGAGCGATAATACCCTCTTCGACACGCGAAATCGGTCTTCCGATATGCATTCTATGGACACGACACAGACACGGTTTCGACCACGGGAGTACCCGAGCTCGTCCCACGTGTCGAGACCAACGTATTTGCCAAGTTTCATGAGTTGGTTTGGAGTATTTTGCATTTTGGGTCTTAACGTGGATTTCGAGTTTTTCCTTCAATTCAATATTTTGATCAAATTTGTGATATTTCGATTTCTTGAGTTTTATCTGATAATTCCTGAGTTTATATCAGCAATATGGTATTATGGACATGTGGGAATTTATCGTTGGTTTTTATTTCCTAATATTCTACCATTTGTGTATATATATAGCTTTTTGCTTTATGTATAATGTATATATATATGAATATATATTTATTTCAACCAATAAACTATATGTATATAAATATGTGTTGATGAGTTTTATAAGAGTTAAACTTATTCTCAGATTTCACATTCCTTTCCCTCTTCGAAATCATTTTTCCTTTTACCTATTAAGTTATTATGTATATTATGCATATGTCTATATATATATAGTTTCCCTTTAAATATATATATATATATATATATATATATATATATATATATATATATATATATATGTATTATAAATATGATATATCCCATAGTGGAGAACTTGGTTTTTAATCTCAGATTTGAGTCTTTGCACAGCAGTCCTTTAACATATTTTTCTTTAGTCTCATATTATATAATTATATGTGTATGTATAGATATATATGTGTGTGTGTGTGTGTATATATATATATATATGTGTGTATATATATATGTGTGTATATATATATATATATATATATATATATATATATATATTTATATATATATATATATATATATATATATATATATATATATAATACCGAAGCGGCTATTGCTTTCTTCGAGGGTGCCACTTACCCCAAAGCTATTTCTAGCGCCAACCTCATCCTCATCCCGAAGATTGATAACCCGGAGTCCTTTCGGGACTATCGCCCCATCAGTCTTTGCACCTTCACCAACAAAATCATCTCCAAAATAATAGCTTCCAGGATGGCGGGGATTCTACCTAAGATTATTTCAGAAGAGCAAAGCGGCTTTGTGCAAGGGAGAAATATCCAGGACAATATTATGCTGGCACATGACCTTATTACCTGCATGAAGTTTCCAGCCAGAGGAGGCAACATTGCCGTTAAGATAGACATGGAAAAAGCTTACGACAGACTGGACTGGCAATTCATGATCTGGGTATTCAGAGCGTTCGAATTCTCGGAAGCTTGGACCAACACCGTGTGGAGATCCATCAGCAACTCGTGGTTTTCCACGATTATTAACGGCCAGGCAGGCAGATTCTTCAAATCTAGTAGGGGCGTTAGGCAAGGCGACCCCCTATCCTCCACTGTTTTCATCATTGTCGTGGATGCCCTGAGTAGAAACCTTAACAATTTGGTCAATACTCTGAACTTCCAATACTATCACACTTCTAGTGGCTGTCCTATCATCACATACCTGGCCTTTGCGGACGATTTACTTATTTTTCTCCTCGGGGGATGTAGGGGCGGTGGAAGTGGTCCATAACACCCTACAGAGGTACTCCAGATGTTCGGGTCAGAAGATCAATCCGTCTAAGAGCATTATCTACGCCCATCACAACATCAAAAGAGAGCTCGCCATCAACCTCTCCCACTTAACATCATTCGCAGTTACCCAACCACCGTTCATCTACCTCGGCTGCCCCCTGGTGTATGGGAAATCTAACACTCGTATCTTTGAGAACCTCATTGCTAGAATCAGAAAAAAACTTGAAGGGTGGTACAACGCCACTCTATCCCCGGGCGGCAAGATGATCCTAATCAACCACGTGCTTACTTCTATCCCGATCCACACGCTGGCCGCGTGTTCCCTGCCTAAGAAGGTTCTCGATTCGTTCGAACAGATCTTCTACAACTTTTTCTGGGGGCATAACAACGGTCATGACAAGCACCACTGGGCCAGTTGGGAATCCATGGCTCATCCCACCAAGGTCGGTGGCCTCGGATTCACCAAGTTAACCGACATCGTTAATTCCTTCTCTATGAAGTTGTGGTGGAAACTCCGTACGAGCAATAACCTATGGACCAGATTCATGATGGCTAGGTACTTCAAACACATTCACCCCTCTCTGGCCATATCTAATAGCAGATCTTCGACGGCTTGGCGTCGCATCCTCGTCGGCCGCGACCTTGCCGAGCCAGCAATGAGACTCACATTGGGGATCGGTGATTCAAACCCATTCCTGGATCATTGGACCGGGGAAGGATTAATCCCGAGCATTTCAGAGCCCCCGAGAAACAGCAGAATCAGAGACTTGTGGAACTTCTCTATCAACGACTGGAACTGGGACAAAATTCGCGATTGGGCTGGTGATGAAGCGGTGGACAGCATCCGCCAGTACGGTATAACTATAGGCAGTGAGAACGATTCGATTTGCTGGACGCTCGAAGCCTCTGGTATTTTGTTGGTAAGGTCCGCGAGGTTGGCCTTCATCGGGACGGGCCAGCAGCATTACCCTATCGCTCACAATTGGCAGACCTGCATCCCCCGGAAGTGGTCCTTCCTCATGTGGAGAGTCCTTTACAAACGATTACCCACCGACGATAGTCTCAAAACCATCGGTTTTAGCCTTGCGTCCGCTTGCAATTGCTGTCCTAATCGCCAGATGGAGTCCATCGACCACATCTTTCGCCGGGGTCTCCTCCAGGCGACTCTTGTAGAACCCTCAACCAGATGTACAATATTGCGCCGGGAGGCGGACGCTTCCACGATTTGGCAGTCGCCTGGGGTTCTGCTTTCTACGGCCACCAGATCGTCGCAGCGGCCGCCACGTGGGTGCTTTGGAAAAATCGAAACAAGGCGAGATATGAAGGGCATTAATACTCGGCCGATCAGCTTACCCGGGAAATCTTACGTCAGTGTCGCAAACGGAGCACCCATTTCTCCCACATACCGAAAACCTTTTGGTCTTCTTCCCTCCCTTAGCTCTTTTTGTGGTGCTCCCCCTACCCTCCTCGTCCCTTTTGTTGGTATACTTGTACAGGCTTTGTCATTTTGGGTCTTGTATACTTGGACTGGCTTGGTTTTGAGCCTTATTAATAAATGGTGGGGTTTTATTAATATATATATATATATATATATATATATATATATATATATATATATATATATTTTTAATATATATACATATATATACATATATATAAATATATATATATATATATATATATATATAAAAAAATATATATATATATATATATATATATATATATATATATATATATATATATATATATATATATATTGCCTTAATGAATGTGAATATATCTATATGTGTGTGGATTGCTTATGAATGTATCCATAGGGTATTGGGACAGATTAGGATCGACCCTATGAGCCTAGTTTAGTCGAGTTGACCGACAAGTTGACAAAAGTCAACTTTGGGTCAAACTAGATCCAAATCGACTCAAACGAACTCCGAATGACTTGTAAACTTGTGTGTGACCTAAAAATTAGTAAACAGACTAGTTGACTTAGTGTTGACCAGGTTTGACCAGAGTTGACCAAGGTTGACTTTGACCTAGAAGGACTTAGAAGCATGTAGAATTGTATTGTAGCCCTTTTTATGATATGTTAGACCATGTTGTGACTTGTGGTTACTTTAAATAGTTTACATCACTCCAGTTCGGTTACACATCCTCATCAGTAGCTCAGATTGTCAGGCGAGTACATGCTCTGATCGTTTCATTCTTGCTTGGATATATTTACTCGTTATAGACTAGTTTACTTGTTGCTGTCACGATGTTATCACGGATTAGTACTATATGGATCTCTTCATGCGATGTTATCCCCTCAAATACATCGGCTATATTGTACTCATGTACTTTATCATGTGCATCGTCTACTCATTGTATTCGTATTTATTCATGTATACTCATGTGACATTCATATACACTCATGATCATGTGAGCCTTCATGTATAACCCCGTGTGCATGTGGACAAGCTATCCATGTGACGCCTTACTTTCATGTGCATAACATAACCTGGATAGATCCATGTGTACTGATTGGGGCAGGGAGAGTATTTATTTGGTTATGTGATCTACACTATTTCATGTATAACTCCAAACTAGATTTAAGTCATGTATAACCTAAGCCTGTTTGCATAACCAAACATGTGCTCTGAATTACGTAGTTAGCTCAGTTTTCTTATTTATATCATGTATATCTATTTTTACTATATCATGTTCTTCTTTTTACAGTCTCTCTACTATTTCTTTACAGCAGTTCATGTATATTATTCTATAGCTTGTTTCATAACCTTTCATGTTATGATCTGTGTGAGAGATATGTATTCATTTCTGTCCTGAATGGACCTGTTAAAAATATTACAGATGATTATGATTTCTGTGACACTTACTATAGAGCAGGCCTAGTTGACACAGGTGACCTGGACCCTCAGCAGGATCCAATAGTTGTTGAGACCGACTTGCCATGAGTTAGATTAGACTTATATTATTATCTAGTATGAGACTTTGTGATTGTATTGAAATTTACTATGGTGTGGTTTACACCGGGTTTTATATTCATATTGTGACTCTCTATGGAGTTCATCTTTCTTCTATTCCATCTTAGTTATTGTGATTGAGCTGTACCATATATATATATCATTCTCTAATTGGAGCATATTCTAGATTGTGTTAGATGTTAGACCTACGACAGTGTTCTACCGCTGACACTGCGGCGTAGGCTGGACGTACTCACGTTTCGTGCCCTTACACTGGGTGAGGGTCGTGACACATTTTTAGTGGTAGCCCGTGCAGGTCGACTTAGTTGCAACTAGTGTAATTTTGTATTGGTACTCGAACTAGAGTATCACTACAGCCTCCTATAGGATATAAGTTAAGGTACTCAATCATATTAGGAAAACTCTGATCCAATACTTGCCATCTAAATTCTTGCTGATGAAATGCTTTCCTTTGAATAAATAAACTGTCCTCTTTGATTTTTCGCTTCCTTCTCAGTAGTTGCTTCTTGTTTTGATCTATTTTCAGGATGGTTATGGAGACACGATCTCATCGCTCCGGTCCATGTAGGTCCTAATTCGCATTCGTACGATGTCGTGGTAGTACAGCGACTTAGTTGTACTACTACGAGCCTGCTATAGAGTATAGGAAGCAAAGTGTTAGAACGAGAGGATACTGAATCACTATTAGGATTCCTTGAGAGATTCCTGGGATGACCCTTGAGAATCTTATTTTAACTTCGATTTGAAATCTTTTTCCCTGATTTGATTCACCCATTATTCCTTGTTATTGAATTTGATTTGATGGATTCATTGTTGAGTTTGAATCTTGATGTTAGTTGTTGACTTTGATTTCGTATTTAAATATATATATATATATATATATATATATATATATATATATATATATATATCTCTATATATATATATATATATATATATATATATATATCTTTATTTTATTTTGGAATTTAGGGTATAACCTGATAACATACTTGATAAGGAAAGGTAAATGTCTACTTTATTGTGTGGTTAGAATTTATCGCAGTCATACTGGCTAGCATGACAAGGACATAGAGCCTAATTTTGATATACTTATCCTAGTTAATTTAGATTTTCTTGCAGCCATACCGGTTGGCGAGGTAAGAATTCTAAATAACATGATTATAGGGTGTATACCTTAGTTACGGACTCTATTGTTTATTGCAGCTATGCTTACTGGCGTGGCAAAATTCTAGCAACATGATTTCAGGAAGACGTGTATGGTTATCAGATTATATCTCAAAATTCGTTCATTCCTTTGAACAGATGAGCAAGAACAGGTTTTATCATTATTTGTTTCTAGCCATTATTTCGTGTATTCCTATTTTTTCTTATCTTAGTTAATTCTGTCCCAATTACATCAATCACTATCCCGTATCTAATTCTGTCTTCTATACTTTGAAAACTTGAATCTCTATATCTCTTTACCTTGGAAAGGTCGAGGAAGTGACGTAAATCATCTAGCTCGGAAAGGACGTAATTTGTTATCTCATGATAATCTAGGTAGGAATATGATATGATGGACCTTGATATAGAATTTCGAGATAGAGATATGGTAAAGATTGAGAATGAAATCAGGAGATCAATATTATCAATCTAGGAATAATCACACACAGAGAATATTTGAATGTAGATAATAGATGCATTCTTAGCTGACGAGGATATTCGAGGTCGACATAGTTGAGGACTTAGATAAATTTTGGTTATTGATTCTAGAGACGTTTACTTTAAGGCTATGATGTTAAATTTAGGGACTTAGTAATAGAGAAGAGATTTTAACTGTATTCGATGGTAATACGAAATTGAATAAGATATTGCAAGAAAATGGCTAAGAACATAAATCACACAAGGATTTTTGAGTTATAAAAAATATAGAGATTTTTGAGGAAATTTTAAATTGTAAGGAGAATAATAATTGAGGATGTACGTTGAAGGAAATATGAAGGTTGATTTTAATGGAGAATAAGTTTTGTAAGGCCTAGTAGTTTCAGATCGAATAATACAAGGAGAGTAATTTGAACAAGTTCAAGGAGTTCATAAAAACTTGATTTAGAGGTTTCAGATCTAATTTGAGACAAGGTGGAAGAATTTAGATTTAAAGATGATTAAGTGGTCAGTATTGAATGCTAATAAATAAAAGGGTATGCTTCATGAGTAATGTTTTGGAATTTAGGAATTGAGCCTATGATGATCATGACAAGGTCCAATCTTCATAACAAAAGGGTATAAATTCTTGGTAGTAGTCATATAAAGGTTGATTTTCATATTTGGACTTGTGAGATAAAGATATGATTGACAAATGATGATTAGATAAGCTTGATGGTATCAGAGAGAGATGATTAACTTGACTTCCCTATGAAACCATGTCTTTTGTTTTCCCTATCAAAAGGAGAAAATTGACTTATTCCATATCTTTGAAGTATCCTTTAAAAGCTTTCAATATCATTGAATCCTAACTTCCTTGATCACGACCAATCGACTTTGGTCATCTTTTCTTATCATATTAATATCCTAGGTCGTACTCAATTGAATTAAATTTAATTGTGACCTAGATCTCCATCATTGGATGTTCGTGCTCAAACTTCGATGACCTTGTTCCCCATCTTGTCCAAATCTTGATTTACCCAGAGATTGATCAACTTAGATCGTGCCGAGACTAAATTTTCTTTTATATATATCAAGATTGGATTTCAATGTTATTGACAGTCGTGCTTTAAACTTTTGATTTTGATCAACTTTAAAATAGTAACCCTATATAGTTAATTCCAATTGTTATTTTTTTATAATCACCAGTTTTCATATAGGTTGATAGACTGCCTTACATCCTGATGATTTATTATTTTCCTTATCTTTTACAGAATGGCATCCATGAACAGAGTCTGTCCCCAGTGCACAGCTGCAATTCCGGATGAGACCGAGATTGTACTTCCCCCTTCTATTGCTCAGGAGGTGTTAGTAGCCTCATCAGAGAGTTTTCCCCCATCTCCTTTCCTTCAGGAGAGGGCTGCAGTTCAGTCGGAGACTGAGGGCCTTCCTTTGCCTCCTGGAGTGGTACCCTATGTCATTCCTGATGGGGCTCATATTTACAGACTTCTTCAGGATGTGTGGAAGGTACAGAGACTTCAGGCTGAGCTTATGAGAGAGCAGAGTCTCAGTATCCAACTGTTGTGGGATTACATGCATTCGAGGGGAGAGCCTAGTCCGAAGAGGGCGAGGATCAGTATATACCCAGAGCCTCAGGAGTACCCCGACTTTCAGCCTAGACCAGTCTATCCAGTTCAGATTCCTGTCCAGCAGAGGCCAGTTGAGCGAGTGCCTACCTGTGCCTTCTGTAAGAAGTCTAGACACGTATGGAAGGATTGTAGGAAGAGACTTGGATTGTGCCTATTTTGTAGGTCAGCTGCACACAAGAAATGAGACTGTCCTACTACACCTGCCCCTAGTCGAGGCCTACCTCCAGGAGAGAGTTCCAGCTACCAGACCTAGTAGAGGTGAGTTCTTGACCTATACCTTAACCTGTCTTGATGATTACTGTACCCTACCATATTGTTTGTATGTTTTGATACCTTATAACTACTTTCGATCTAGTATGACTATAATGGCTAGATGATGAGACCCAAGACTGATATTACCTGCCATAACCCTGTATGATATCTTTCCAACTGCATGATTTAGATAAGTTTTCTTAAGACCATGATTGTTGGGAATTTGACCTAGAAGGAGTAGGATCATCTTAATTTCGAGGACGAAATTATTTTTAAGGAGGTAGACTTGTAAACACCACTTTTCTGAAATGAGGATAATTTTGAACTTTTGAAATTTTTTTCATTTAATAATAATATTTAAATCATATTATGATTTATGGTGATTTTCTTTATTTATTTTATATTATTTAGATGGGTAAATTATGATTTTTGGTTGTTGCTAGCTTAACCCTAGAGACTGCTTGACGTAGAGACTAACCACGACCAAGGAGACTCGACCATGTGACTAGATTGGCTAATTACCTATTTTTAGGCTAAGGGTATTTTAGTCATTGTGCATTACTATGAATTTTATTAAGTTATTAATTAAATTGCTTGTTGTGCGGTTTGATTGATAGCTGAATAAGTGTTTTGGTACTATAAGTGGTTTGACCTTAGTCAACCTTGACCAGAAGCCTAATTATGTAATTAGATGTATTATTGGCCTTTTTAAATTTAAATTAGAATTATTGTTTATTTTAGAATCATTTATTCCATTTTAAAGCTATTTTCTCTTAAAGCCTTTTTAGTTTTTTTTTACATGGGCCTTTTAGCAACTCATGGAGTACTTGGACCATGTGCAAACCCTAACCCTAACACCCCATACCCCTGGCCGGCCATAAGCAGCCCCTCCTCATTGTGTAGAGAAACACATAGCCACCAAAGAGCAAACCCTAGCCTCCATCCTCCAAAAACCCTAAATTTCTCATCTGGAGTCTGTTTCACCTCAAACGAATTCCGTTACACTCGTTGGGAAGAGGAGGACTTGCTGGAGTACTGCTAGCAAGGAGGAGGAGGCATTTGCTCAGGAGAAATCGGCCGACAAAGCGCTCGAGAAATTTCTTTTATTGAGATTCCGACTCTTAATAGGTAAATCCCGATCTACCTTTATTTCTCCTGAATTTTCTTCATTATTGCATCCATATAGGCACCCTTGATCTGTGTATGAAGTTGCGTAGGATTTTGGTTTCGTTTGATAGCGGTATCGGACACGTATCGGTCTCACGTTGCACGTGTTCGGCAAAATGCCACTTAGAATTGAAAAGTGTTAATTTTTATTATGTTTTCACGAAATCCTTCCTTATATGATTTGTAACAACTTTCGTGAAGACGGATCGAAAATCGACACGATTTCGGCATCCGAACGGACACAGACACATATGCACGAGATCCCGTGCACGGTCCATGCACGCCTGCTGTCTGTGCGTCATAACTCGACGCACAGAGCCGTCTCACGTGAAATTTTACGAGCACGTAGGGGCAACCTCTGCCCACATGCCCGTAAAATTTCATGACGTTTCGTCGAGCGAGCGCGAAGAAATTCGTCGTGCACTGGTCGGTTGAACGGTGCACTCAGGCTAAAATTTGCCACTGACACGGCCTTCGTACGCGAACACGGCACGTTGAGGACCCGTAATAGGAGTTGGAACATGTAGCCCTATACCTAGACTACCCAGGGACTCGATCTCGAGTCGTGGCGTGGCACGATGCGCGAGCCACGAGCGGCGACCCGCATGCACGAGCACGCAACGAACGCGCGCGCACACAGGCCGCACGCTGTTGCGCGACCACTGTGTCGCGTCACTGCGACTTCGTATCATGTCGATGTGTCCTAGACTACCCCATGATCCTACTAGCCGTGTGCACGAGCACGAGGCTTCTCGTTGCGCGTGTAACGCGCAATCGAGCGAGAATACCCTATTCGACACGCGAAATCGGTCTTTCGATATGCATTCTATGGACATGACACGGACACGGTTTCGACCACGGGAGTACCCGAGCACGTCCCAATGTCGAGACCAACGTATTTGCCAAGTTTTGTGAGTTGGTTGGAGTATTTTGCGTTTTGGGTCTTAAGTGGATTTCGGGTTTTTCTTTCAATTCAATATTTTGATCGAATTTGTGAAATTTCGATTTCTTGAGTTTAACTGATAATTCTTGGGTTTATATCAGCAATATGGTATTCTGGACATGTGGGAATTCATCGTTGGTTCTTATTTCCTAATATTCTAAATTGTGATATATAGCTTTTTGCTTTATGTATAATGTATATATATATATATCTATATAGAGATATATAATAGAGATATATAGTTTTATTAGATATAAAAAAATATATATAAATATATATATATATATAATATACATATAAAAATATAATATATAGATATATATATATTATATAATATATATATAGATATATATATATATATATATATGTAGATAATATATAAAAAAAAAATATAGATGATATATTATATATATATTTATATATATATAATATATCTAATATATATATATATATACAATATAAAAAAAATGTATATATATATTATATATAATATATATATATATATATATATATATATATATATATTATATATATTATATATATATATATATATATAGATGAATATATTTATTTCAACCTATAAACTATATGTATATAAATATATGTTGATGAGTTTTATAAGAGTTAAACTTATTCTCAGATTTCACATTCCTTTCCCTCTTCGAAATCATTTTTCCTTTTACCTATTAAGTTATTATGTATATATGCATGTCTATATGTCTATATATATATATATAATATATATATATAATTAAATATATATTATATATATATATTATTTACCTATTAAGTTATTATGTATATATGCATATGTCTATATGTCTATATATATATATATATATATATATATATATATATATATATATATATATATATATATATATATATATATATATATAGTTTCCCTTTAAATGTGATATAGTTTCCCTTTAAATAGATATATATATATATATATATATATATATGTATATGTATTTATAAATGTGATATATCCCATAGTGGAGAACTTGGTTTTTAATCTCAGATTTGAGTCTTTGCATAGCAGTCCTTTAACACATTTCCTTTAGTCTCATAATATAATTATATGTGTATGTTTTTTTTTTATATGTGTGTATATATATATATATATATATATATATATATATATATATATATATATATATATATATATAGTCTTAATGAATGCGAATAGTCTATGTGTGTGGATTGCTTATGAATATAACCATAGGTATTGGGACAGATTAGGATCGACCCTATGAGCCTAGTTTAGTCGAGTTGACCGACAAGTTGACCAAGTTGACAAAAGTCAACTTTGGGTCAAACTTGATCCAAATCGACTCAAACGAACTCCGAATGACTTGTAAACTTGTGTGAGACCTAAAAATTAGTAAACGAACTAGTTGACTTAGTATTGACCAGATTTGACAGAGTTGACCAGAGTTGACCAGAGTTGACCAAGGTTGACTTTGACCTAGAAGGACTTAGAAGCATGTAAAATTGCATTGTAGCCCTTTCTTATGAGATGTTGGACCATGTTGGACTTATGGTTACTTCAATAGGTTACATCACTCCAGTTCGGTTACACATCTTCATCAGCAGCTCAGATTGTCAAGCGAGTACATTCCCTGACCGTTTCATTCTTGCTTGGACATATTACTCGTTATAGATTAGTTACTTGTTGCTGTCACGATGTTATAACGGATTAGTACTATATGGATCTCTTCATGCGATGTTATCCCCTCGGATACATCAGGTATATTGTGCTCATGTACTTTATCATGTGCATCGTCTCTCTGTTTTCGTATTTATTCATGTATACTCATGTGACATTCATGTACACTCATGATCATGTGAGCCTTCATGTATAACCCAGTGTGTATGTGTACTAGCTATCCATGTGATGCCCTACTTTCATGTGCAATAACAACCTGGACAGATCCTTGTGTACTGATTGGGACAGGAGGAGTATTTATTTGGTTATGTGAGCTACACCATTTCATGTATAACTCCAAACTAGATTTAAGTCATGTATAAACTAAGCCTGTTTACATAACCAAACATGTGCTCTGAATCACGTAGCTAGCTCAGTTTTCTTATCTATATCATGTATATCTATTTCCACTATAACATGTTCTTCTTTTTACAGTCTCTCTACTATTTCCTTACTGCAGTTCATGTATTATTCTATAGCTTGTT